>PVIW01001116.1:0-192134 GCA_004026585.1 Noctilio leporinus
ACTTTGGGGGGAATGGGTGGGTGGGGAGGGGGACAGAGGGGAGAAAAAAAGGGATGGATGTAATACAACAACAATAAAATTAAAAGAAAAAAAAAGAAAAAATAAATTTAAAAAAAAAAAAAAAAGTTTTCTGAATTGGCCCATGATTATCATTACAGTTTCATGCAGGCCCATTGTTGGAAAGGTGTCAGAGACAAAGCCATTTCACATTTGATGCTTTCTACATAAAACCCTAGCTCTACCATCCAGCCAGCTCCCCCACTGCGTTCTTTCAATGCCTCCTTAACTTCCCCTCCATGTGTTATTACTTAAGTGACAGTATTTTTTTTTTTTTATGAGACTCAAATTGTATTTGGGGGCTTTTGTTGTTTTGGTTTGAAAGCAGTGTACATTTTCCAGGCTACCACACATTATTAAAAATGGAAAAGGGATTAAGTTACATATATAAGCCTTCTCCAAGATATTCATTTAGGGCTCAGACAATCCCAAAATTCCATGTACTAGTACTGTCCAAAGTCAGAGAGATTCTCTTGCCTCCCTTTAAGGGGCAAGAGGGAGAGAAAGAGAGAGAGGAGGAGGAGTGACTCAAGGTATGTTCAGAACAGGGTGATGAAAAGCAAGTGAACTGATTTGGGCTTCCACAAGAGTTGGAGACCCATGGTGATAACCACACCTAAGTGGACTTGGGAGGGCTGGGTGTCTCACCTGGTTTTAACAACCACTTGCAACAACCTTGGTGTTTTAAAGAGTTGAGCAAACCAAGAAAGACCCTTTTAAGATATGAAATTCGAAGAGTCTATTCTCCTACCTTTGGTCCAAGGCCTGGGGCCTGACTTTCAATATGACCCTCAGGGAATGTCAATAAACCCATATTCAGAAATAGACATTGCATATGGCTCTACATTAATTATTTTAATTACCACTAATCATTTCCGAATGACACAGACATGGATGCTGTTTCCAGCCATTACGGACAAGCATGCATTCACACTGTAGGACCACCAGCCCCTGGCATGCCATTACTAAAAGCACAATAGAACTTAGTAAAATTCAAGCATGTTTTATAAACATGGTTATAACAACGTGGGTAAATAGAGACAGGCACAGGTTAAGTGCTCAAAAACTCAGAAGACTTAAGGTTTCTCTTTTGGAAGCAACTGGATTCTGATTTCGTGTTGCCTACTTTTGAACATGCTTACTCTCCTCTACTGGAATCAAGCTTGCCCAAGGCAGAATCTGGATCCAATTCAACTCTGCATCACCCAGACAGAATTTGTATATAACTGGAATCAAGAACTGAGGTATTTTCTGTGACATATTTTCCTATTTTAAGATAAACAAAGAAAATCCCACAAGGTGTGACTGGGTACTTCCACCTGCTCACTCAGAAATGGTTTCACTATGGAATCAGAAGTCACTCACATCTTAAGCAGGCTGACCCTGGGCCCAGATTCCAAGGCCACTGCTGCTCAGCTGCTGCATGTACACATCGCACATGTGGTGGGCAGGGTAGCAGGACGCTGCTGTAATGAAGACTGTGACAGACGCAATACACTTAGCAGGACTAAGTTCTCAGGGTCACACCAAAATGCCAAGTGAGGAAATCACAAAAAAAATTCTCCAAATCAGCAGCAGTAAACAAGGGCAAAGTAAGGAGAGGAGCAGGATGATGGTCCATCTTAGGTAAATGCACACCCTAATGATGGCAATATTTATTTATTTCAGGAGCTCTTACACTAAATTGAATAAAGATGTTTTCTTATGCAGATGCCCTAAGATAACACACAATGTAGCTGAGCATAGGAGTGTTTCTTAACTTGTCCATGTTCTCTGTAACATTAATGATTAGATACCGTCCCTTGTTCAGTGAGTTTAATAGATTAGTAGTTGTGAAGTTTCTTAATCACCATACTTGGTAAGATTTGGCACTGTGTGTTAAAGTGTTTTCACCTGCTTATGCAAAACAAGCACTCAACTGATTTGGAAAAGCAAAGGGATTTATTTGTAGAGACTGAATCTGTACCCCTCATCCTCTGGGTGCCACGCAGGTTTAGTGGGGGAGCTGTCCTAAACTTTCAGCAAATCTCAATTTCTGCACGTATGCTAACTGGTAAAACTGAGGGAAACCAGACTCACAGAGGCATCTCTGCATTGCCAGCCAGTCAGTCTTGGGGTCCAGCAAAGGTGATTAGAAAAGAAAGAAAGAAAAAAAACCCTTACACGCTACTACCAACCGCAAGGATGGGGGCATCCTCTCAGCGTGTGGTTCGCTACCCAACCAAACCAAGCCAGCTGGGACTGGCCAGAGCAAACTGCACCCTCCTTGCCCCAGTAGGTACCGGGCGATTAAAGAAGACCGGGATGCCTTCTTGAACTCAAAATTTAAAATGCAGGAATTCTCTGAAGGAAGAAGAATCTGAAGATCTATAAGAGGATGGCTACTAAAAGCCCCATTAGGACCCTCTCTAAACTCTTCCCATTTAAGTGGAGAGGCAAGTAGCCCCCACTGGCATTTGAATTTAGCACTGGCTGGGCCCACATCTGAAGGCTGAAGGTCTCTGACACATACCCATACATAAATCATTTCAGGCTAAGCCTGTCACGGTGCATCTTCTGCTCTGCCCTTTAAATGGATTGGACCCCAACATCACAATCTCCTCAGGGTAAGAAGTGGGGGTGGGAGTTTCATGGAGAACAAAGAAATCACCACTTCCTTTATATCCCCCTCCCCACCAAAGACAGGCATAGTAAAAATATCTGCATTGTAACATTTAAAATACCAAACTGCAAACAGGTAGACTACACAATATTTGAGAATTCCTACACCTACACAAAGATGTATCTTTTAAAAAGAACATGAAAATGAATCTTAAAGAAAGGCTAAGTATATGATTGATTGCATTCTCATGTGTTTTTATTTGTAAAACTACATTTTATTTAGTGATTGAATTCTTATACAGAAAAATCTGGATAACAGGGACAGTCCTCATTTTTTTTTTTTTTCATCTACCAAGACAGTTTCAAAAAAAAAAAAAAAAAAAAAACAGACTTTGGTAACTGAAGAGCACACAAATCACATCTAAAAAAAAAAAAAAAATCACCAGCTATTTTATTCTTTCAGTGTGGTTAGCAAGGCTCCTTTGTGTCTACAAATTTCCCTGGGTGGTGCTGTTGCCAAGAAATTCTAATTCATGACAAGGGTTTCTGCAAATTGGGGAAAGAGGCGAACCTGCGGATACAGGGACCCTCCAGTTTGCTTTGTCTTTCTGGCTGAGACAGCACCTGGCCGCTCAGGCCTATAGAAGGCAGTGCAAAGGCAAGATCACCACACAGAGGAAGAAGCCCTGTAGCTCACAGATCCACTCCCACCCCCTGTACCATGAGGCTGTTCTTGGAAGGCAACCATTTTTGTAGCTTGTCCCCTAGAGATGCCTCATTCCGAAGGCCTGTGAAAGTGTTTCAGGGTGCCTGAAACCAAGATGAAATTGCAGTGTTATGGGGGCCTTTTAGTTCTTACAGTAGCCAAGTATGCCATTAGTTTAAAACAATGGGGAAATGGGGGAGGAGGGAGGAATGTTCTATGATTTATTTATTTGTTTCCAGTAGCAGTGGAAAATTTTCTCTGAGCAAAAAGGAGGCCTGAAACTGACCCCATCTGCCAATTATGAATCAGCATTAACAACAGGCATAATTCCATAAGAGTTTTCAAGTAAATACACCATGCCACGAAATGGCATGAGGCAGAGCTAAATACAAAACGAGACTTGAACATCATTACTTAACCTGCACTTACAGTAAGCAGGCTGGGTATAAAGAATATACCCAAATTCTAAGTCTTTGGAGCTTCCTAAAGGAAACCAACCGAGTGTATTTTATCACATCCTTTTTATTTTTAAAGTCAACAATGGGTCCAGAAAAATCACGGTTTCTATTGGCAACAAAGCTCATGAATGACTCTCCCTTTATCCATCACCCAAGTGGTACCCTGTACACTATTCCAGTTTCTATCACCCCTTTGACTTTTTCCTACTTTTGCTCAGACAGCTCTTGGAAATTTTTCCTGCAAGTTTCCAAAGAGATTAAGGCTGGTAGCTGTAAGACTTGTGCATCAGCTAAATTCCGTAAAATAATAGACCAGATAAGCACAGTGTAATTTACAGTTATAGAACAGGCAGAGATGATGCTACTTGGACCCAGTGCTTAAGTATGCAGTCAGAACCCAGGAATGGAGCACAGTTAATGTAGGATGTCCACCTGGATATTTAAATTACACTAGCAATGATTTTCAGAGTTGGAGCTGTATGTGGATAAGGCATCACTGCCTGAAAACTCAATGTCAAAATGTGACCCTGTGATAGGCGGGCCATCATATGCTCACTATTAGGCAGGACAGTTACACCAAACCATACATTTAAAACAAAAATCCCCAAATTGTTCATCCTCAATTTTCAAATGCATGGAGGTTCTTGGGTTTATCACCCAGGCCACTCTTTCTGTACCAACAAGTCAAATCATATTACTGGAATTTCTATATTTCGCTCATCTCCTCAGGGCCAGGTACACTGTTCACTTTCAGAAGAACATCTAATAATTGCTCCTTATTTGACCTCTAAAATCTGATTACTGCAGAGCATTAAGAAACTTCCTCCTGCCTGGGGTTCTTTGTAGCAACCTTCTTGAGCCTTTTTGAGTAAAGCAGTCTCAAAATTTCACCATCTGATGGTTGATTTAGAACCAACAGTTACATAGAACCACCCCCCTCCTTACCCTCAGAAAGGGGAAGGGGGCAGGGAGAGGGAAGAAGGAAGAGCTAGAGTAGAGGTTTTGTCACCCGTATGAACTGAAGAGTCAGAGTCCCCTTTATATAGAGCCGCTGTGACTATAGAGTCCAGAGCCGAGAGCTCCTCGGAGTGGTATGCTATTTAGGAGTGCTTCCCTGCAAGTTTTCAGTGTGGATTATGCATGTGCCTCTGCCATAGCTTGACAAGGGGGTTCTCAGATGAGGGTAGCTGGCAGTTGGAGAGGGCGAGACATGGGGGTGGGGGGGACTGAAAATTCCTTTGCCTGCTGACAGAGAGTATGAGAGAGGTTTTCTTGAACGGGAGGGAGCGGGGAGGGCGACGGAGTCAGGAAAAGCTGAGAAGGCTTCGGAGGAAGTAATAGATCTAATTCATCTCCTAATTATCAAACCAATGATGTTTCTTTACCCATCCAGATTTTCTCCTGCATAGTATAAAATGATGTAAAAAATACAGGTTTCCTCGGCCTTCCCCCCAAAGCAGGCTTTCCTACTGTGAAAACTTGAACCAAAACAAAGTCCTGTGATTCATCAGGAGGGAACGTTGTAACAAATAAAGCCAACTTTCTTCCCTCCAACACTGCTTAACAGTTAGTCACAAACAAGAGCTGCCTGAGGCAGGCTGACTAAATCAACAGATTCCCTTCCTAACCTGTCTAGACAGTTGCTAATACCTAACCATTTGACACCAGTGGGCTGACAGTGTGAAATGACAGCTATTTTAGAAAAATGAAACTCTGGCATTTCGGTTCAATTCGCGTGTGAAATAAAAGGAGGAAGAAGATGGAGTGAGACCCTTCCTAAGACAGCCTTGTTATGATGGGGAAAGGATGCCTAGAAGAAACGCCTCGTGCTAAAAACGTGCTAACCGTGTGTGTGCACTTGGAGAGACAAAGTCAAGGGTATCTGCCAGAATCCTCGGGCCGGAATGCACAGGCGGACACACGGACCACAGAGGCCAACACCTGGAGGAAAATGGGCAGCCTCCACTCAAGGGACAGCAGCAGCAACTCGTAACAATGGCCCAGAAGATCCGCTTTGCGACTCGGCTAGTTGTACCAAAAGCCAGCCCGCGCTCGCTAAAGCTGCAACTGCGACGTCCCAGCCTAAGGCTGGCAAATCCCCACTTCGGGATCCTGGCAGAGCCAAATCAGCCGTTCATTAGCCGTAACAAGCTGCTGTCACAGAGCGGAGAAGTTGCAGGGGCGGCCCCACCGAGCCTCTCGCAGCGCTCCCCAAGGGCAACTCGATTCCTCCAACATGGGCTGCACGAGTTCACACTCCTGATGTGTAAATCCGCACCGTTTTCTTGGACTTGCTTGGTGTCCATCATAGAATTTTCAAAGATTACCCCCCCCCCCACTACCATGTTGCCTGCAGAATGTCCCCTCCGCAGCTCCCAATCCTGGCTGAGAAAACCACCGTGTCCGCAGCAGACCTCTAACACTTTTCACTGCCCGGCACTTCATTCCCCTCCACAAAGCCTAGTGAACTTGTCACCAGCCCCGCTTCGCCCTCCCTGGGCCGCCCAGCCAACTTGGCATTGGTGCCCTTCAGCATCCTCGGAGTTTCCTAACTAGTCCTCTAAGACAAAGTCAGCGGCAGGAAAGCACACACTGTCCTTTGTCGCGGGTTGTGCTGTCTAATCGGAGAGGGACCCCAAAAAGGGAAACGAGGACACGCAGAGAGGGTGCTTTCTTCCTGGAGGCATTGTACGGGGGAAACCTACATCTCCCCGTCCTGCTCCTTGGGTCTCTTTTGTCGCTGGGCTCCTCTCGCGGCTGCCCACCTTCCCATCTTAACATCGAGTTCCTATTCTTTACTGACACTCACCCCCACCCCGCAGCCTGACGGTTGTCAGTCCCAGTTGCAAGAGATGAGCCTGATTTGAAGTATCAAGCAGGTTGAGCTCGTGCATGGAGGCAGGCGCGCGGTATCCTGTCAGCCGCGGCTCGTAAAACCCCAAACCACCTCCCCTCTCGGCTCCGCCGAACCCCAGAAGTTAGGCAGGTCTCCCTGACGGGGGACAGGGAGCCCGACAACGTGGGCGCAGGGATGCGTGTTGGTGACTGGAAACGCGGGCGGCGCGACCGGCTGCTCGGCTCGGCGCGCTCCGGGGTTAGGGGTGGGTGGAGAGGTACCGCGCAGATGACTGTTTCCGAAAACATTTTACCCAACAAACAGCCAACAAGAGGGGGGGGGGTAGGTTTCAAAAAATAAAACAAAAAAAATTTCAAACCCAAAGCCCACACCAACGCAGCCCCTGCGTCTCCGCCGCCACCACACGATTTACACAAGTAATTTAAATCATTCACCTGCTGCCAGGTCTCCTCCAGGGATGGCAAAGCTGAGAAGTAGCCGGTGTCGTGGACAAGTTGTAGCTCCTGGAATATACTATAACTAGCCAACACGTCCATGCTGCTGCTGCCGGGCAAACCGGGAGGAGACACCCTCCCCTGAACACACTTGGGTCTGTTTGTTTGTCAGTCTGTCTGGCTCACCCCCCAAGAAGGCAGACATCCAGTGGCCCTTTTGTTTTGTTTTGTTTCAGTCAACTAAAAAGGGGGAAAAAATCAACGCAGGAGAGCGGGAGAGAGGTGGGAGCGAAAAGAGCGGGGCGGACGGAGCGAGGCATCCAGCGTGTACAGTGCGGAGCGCTGCCAGCAAAGGGGACTTCTCCGCGGGAGTAACAATTCCCTGCGAGGGCTCTCGTCACTCCCGCTCGTGGATCAGGGGGGATGCAAACTCACTGACACGAAGCTGCCATCTATTTCTGCAGCGCTGTTCGCTCCTAATGCAATCTTTGCTCTTTATTTTGGGAGGTTGCATTTTTTTCTCTCGCGATCGCTCCTTTCCCCACCCCCCTTCCCTTTCCTCCCCACCCCCACCCCATCCTTGCTAGTTTGTAGTCTCTCCCCCCCTCCTCCTCCTTTTCTCCTCCTCCTGCTCTTCCCCCTCCCCAAACTCCCTCCCACCGCCCAGCTCTCCGCGCAGCCGTGGGATCTCGGAGGAGGGCGTCCATTAGGCCGCGTGTGACCATGTAAGGTAAACAGGGGGCTCATGAAGTCACTGAGAACCAATGGGTAGCGCAAAACGGGGTCCGAGGCGGGGCTTGCCCCTGGCGGCGAGCGGGGATTGGTGCGCTGCGGATCTCCCTGCTGCCTTACAAGGCGGTGCGAGGCGAGCTATTTTTAGAGGGCTATATAAGGGGGCTGAGGCCAGCGCTTCCCGGTCCGCGAGCGCTAGAGTGAGGCTTGGGGAGGGCCGAGGCGACGCTCGCGCCGGCACCCGAGCAACCTGGACGGCCAGACTCGGGCCAAACACCCGGCCTCCGATCCTCGCCTTGGTGCCTGCGCCCCTCGGAAGGGAAGGGGGTCGCGGGTCGCCTTGAAGTCCGGAACCTGGCCGGTCCGGAGGTGCAGGGCCGGAATGCGGGGTTAGGGTGCCTCCTGCAGGGAAAGCGGGGCAGCAGACCGGCGGAGCAGCGGCCGGCGGGGAGGGAAAGACGCCACCCGCGCCACCTGGGTCCTAGGCTCGCAGGCCTGTGGAACCGCGGGGGAAAGGCCATGCGAGGGAAGACCCTCCCTTACGAAAACGTAAACTGAGAAAAGGAAAAAGGCACCAAAAGCCCCTCGCAAATCCCCCGCAGGCTGCCAGGGTGCAGCGCACATGCGCCACGAGAGGAAGCGCTACACAATGGCGCAGAACAAAGGGGAGCGGCGCCCGGGGCCGCCCGCCCGCCCCCGGCGTGCAGCGCGCCGCCCGGCCCCGCCCCGCGGGCGCCTGGGTTCCGCGAGCCTGTGCCGCCCGCCCTGAGCCGCTGACCCGCCGGGGGGTGCCAGGCCGGGAGTCGGGCCCCCAGTTAGACCTGATGGAGGGCACATTGTGCTCGAGTCCGTTGAAAGAACAAGAGAGACCCTGGGTAGACGTGGGGTGCAGGCGGGAGCTGTCAGCTTTCCGGGGGGTTAAACGCTAGCCTGGCTCCCGCTGTGGCGTCGGGAGCGATGCCTGTCGGGAGAGGGAACGGGATTGTATTCTGGAGGCGGCACCGAGATAGGGATTCCCTTATCTCTTAGGTGAGACGCCTGCACAGCGCTCCTCGGGAGGGTGGACCAGCTGTTTTCTTGACCTTAAATGGTTAGTGTAGTTCAAGCTTCCCCCAAATGGACTGTGAGCTGAACTTCCACTTTTGGAATGATTGCAGAATTCGTTACTTACTCGGAGACGAAACACTTCATTCTGCGTTTAGTGGAAGAAACAGCCGCCTGAATGGTGGCCCTTCTTCGCTTTCTCTCCCTCTGACTAGGTGGACTCCGTATCATGATATTTGGAAGGTTCTGCTTTCTAGAACGAGCGTAATTAGAAATTAAGTATGTGCTAGGGGCAATAAATCAGGAAGTACTGGGGTTGAGGGGAATGTAGCTTACTTTTTGACGTCTGGAATTCTGTTGATCAGATCTGCAGCATCCATGGTGTAGTTGGTGAATTTGTTGTAGTACTTGCATGGTATGTGCGAGATCTTAGTACACTGAGCGTTACGTATACACATACATGGTGCTAGGTGATAAGTGGTATAAAAAAATTAAAAGTCATGCACAAATAAGAGGATATGGTAGGTAGCACACAGCTGCTAGCACCCGTCTCAGAGGACATCTCTGCCTGTCTGGAGACCGGATGGGCCTTTCTTTCCCAGAAGTAGAAAACTACTTAGGACCATCACATCCTGATTAATACATTAACTTGAAGCTTATGGTCATTGATGCTGCCACTTACTTTGATGCTGCCACTTACTAGCTGTGTGACTTTGAGCAACTTACTGGCTCAGACCCTCTGCTTACCCATCTCAGAAATAGGAATAGTGGTATCTACCTTGCCCAGTAGTTATGAAGAATCAAAATAATGTTTGTAACTCATCTAGTATAAGGTCTCGGGTGCTTTGAGGCAAATACCAAATGTTAGCCATTGTTATCTTCTGGCTTTAGTTAATTAAACAAAATACTGTCTGAAGGAGTGAGACCCATGGCGGTACATACCAGAATCTTGGAGGAAGGGAAATAAAAGCCTCTTGTCAACTTATAATAAGGTGTTCTCACGGGGCCCCCGCCCACCATGCTGTTCGTTTTGTGTGTGGAGATGGGGAGGAGGCCATGGGGAAGCACTGGTGCAGAAGCCAAGTTCATGAAGAAGTAATAGGGAAGGAGAGGAACTCAGATGTGGGAAACTCCAGAGGCAAAAGACCGAAGCCTATAACTCGATGTTTACCACTCAAGTGAATTTAATGTTGGGTTCTGGGTGTTTTGTTTTGTTTTGAGTTACATTAGTACCATCTTTGAACAAAGCATGGCATACCTGTTAATTTGTGAATTTAAGGTTTTACAAATAATAGCTAATATTTATTAAGTACTTTCAATGTTCTGGGCTGTATTGGCACATGCACGTTTTTTATGCAAAGTTTCATTTCATCCTCATGACAACCCTGAACTAGGTATTTTTATTATCTCCAGCTTTATGGCTGAAGATACCCTGGCTTAGAAATATTATGTTGGTCAATTAAACTTAGAAGCAGTTGAGCAGGAATTCAAATCCAGAAGCATATGACTTTCAAGATTGTGCTCCGCAGGGGGCTGTCTGTGCAGCAAAAGACAGTTTGTTGATTTTAAGTCAAGATTTGTTTATAAAAATTGCTTGGGTGTGGAGAAGGGTTTTTTCCCATGAAAATATCATCCATCCAACTTACAGAAGAACTCAACCAAATTTTTGTGATGTAAATCCTGAAAACCTCATTATGACTTTTTTCAAAACTGCACAGAATATTTTACACTTCACTCTAAGAGATTTACTCAACAAGGTACTCCTAAAGGTACATTTTTAATATTAGTCATATAAGCTACTTTTTACAGCCTAGAGACCCTAGGTGCACATTGTAAAACACATGCAAAGATTCTGAATGTACAAATTAATCATCACGTTAAGATCACAAGGGAACTTTGGCAATCAAACAAACCAAAAATAAACAGCACTGCTATAACTGCTGCATATTGAATGCCTTCTCTGTGGATGGCATTTTACACATGTTTGCATCTGACCTTCATCACAATCTTGTGAGGGAGCTATTACTGCTCCTTTTCCACAAATGAAGATACCAAAGTTCAGAGAGGGCACATAATTTGCTCATTAACATATATATCTGTTAAATGGCAGAAGCAGATCAAATATGTCTGACTCCAGGTTCACTGCAAAGTCTGTGTCCTCTACATGAATTGCCTTTGAAAACACTAATATTTTTAATAATGTCACCCTTTGGAAGTAATGCTATAGGAAACATCTAGGAGTAAGTTACCCACCCCCCTTAAGAATTAAGAAATGAAGATATTTTATAAACAAAAGAGTAAAAATTTAATATGTAAATAGACACAATCCAGGCATCAGACAGCTACTACTGGAAAAGTTTTGCTTCGTTAGTACAACAGGAAGTCCTTATTAGCACTGTGATTAGCACTGGTAAAACCTCCTTAGAGTAGAGCTACTTAAAACAGGAAGCAAATTTCAGAGCAATTAGTGGAGGGGGGGGTGGTTCTGGGAACCTTTTTTTTAAAAATAAAACAACACTATTAAAATACATTTATTCTAGTCTATATTGATCAAAATTTACATTGTAAGTACAAATATGTCCTAATATAAAATGAATAAGTCAAGGAGATTATTGTTGGTTTTATTTTTCTACTAAATATGAAGCACCGTATAACATGATTTATTTCATATTTGACTTTTACACCAAAAAAGGGTGTCATAGTTTCTCAAGGGCCTTAATTAATTCTTTGATATTCATAGTATTCTTCTCTTCTAAAAGTGTCAGTATACTCATCATCCCTGTTGACTTCACCTTCATTTGTTTAACTCTATAGGTCCTTTTTTGCCAGTTGCTTTACCCACTTCATTTTGCTTGACATTGTGAAACCTTACACCTTTTGCAAGATTTGCAATTTTACTTCAAAATGGAATCAATGTATTTGCATTGTTTGTAAACACCACCATTGGTGGTTGAGAGAGGGAATCCAGGGGTTTAAAAGAGATGTCTGAATGGGGAACTAATTTATAAGTGGCCATAACATTAATAAATACTTTCATGAAGTAATGACTTGTGAACTTGGGGTACTTGCTTTGATTGTATCATAGGAAACAAGTGTCAGAGAGGGGGAGGTTGGTAAACAAGTCGGTGAGAGACATGATATGAATCTGGGAGAAAATGTGTGTAGCCATACATACACTGACATGCATGCATACATACAACTAGAGTTGTTTTATGACTGAAGAGAAAGATGGCAGCTTTATCAGGGCCTGTCAAGTATTCCTTGAGAATACACATCCCCTTTTGTTTTTGGTCTGTATTCAGCTCATAATTTGGCTTCCCACTTGTTCTGCCTGCAGGGAAAGAATGTGCTGGTTACAACCACAGGAGCCTTGTGGCCATTGTCACAGTTCTGGTTGTTATTGTCAATACAAAGACATTTTAGTTATAACTGTGTTCCTTGGGCGTTTAATTAGCATGGATCTGACTCCCGGCATGTGTCAATTTTGAGACTCTGACATTTTGAGACTCTGACATGTTGAGATGGGGGAAAATTCCCTCTTTGTCTTGGTGATTTAACCAAAAACTTTTGGCAGGTAGCCTGCTGATCTCTAGAAAACATCTCAATCTTGCTATTATTGACTTTTCAAATTCTGTGGGTATGTTATAGTTTAATAAATATTTATTTTTCAATAAAACCTTAAACTCAGCCCTGAATGTTGAATTTTGCATTGCAGTGAGCCATATAAAAGGGGTTAAAGGGAGGGGGGCTGGGTGCACTGCTGGCGATGGTCATGTTGCTCTGGCTCAAGTAGTCTATTGCTTAACAAAAATTGACTTCCCACGATAATAAGGGTAAGGAATTCAAGAATTCAGCAAAAGTTGACTGTCCGGAATGTCCTGCCCAGACCTTAGAATGTCGGACATTCAGTGCTATTATGGCCTGTGGTGCCTGAATCCTGTGGAGATTGGTATCTGAGGTCACTTTTCCAGCTTGAGCTACCAGCACTTAGAAGTGTCACTAACCTCTAATTTAGGACACAATTGTTATTTAAATTGAATCAGTCATTCAACATATATTACACAAGATAGTTTGTTATTTAACATGGATTATACAAGTGCATATGTTGAAAATAAAATAGTAAACACAGACACATTACCAGTGTCAGATAATAGTGTTATATCTCTGAAGTAAGAAAAGGCATCTGGATCTGGTCAAGATGGCAGCATAGGCAGACATGGCTTGCCTCCTAGCACAACCACATTAAAATTACAACTGAAGTATGGAACAACCATCAGCCAGAGCTATGGGAAATCAAGTTAAATGAAGTCTGACAACTACAGAATTTAAAGAAGCCACTCCAATCAGATGGGTAGAAGGGGTGCAGACATGGAAGGGGCTGGTCTCTCACCCATAGGAGATGAATAAAAATTCAGGAGGGATTTTCTCAGGAATGAGGAGCTCCAGCCCCATGCCAGGGCCTCCAGCTCAAGGTTCCAATGCCAGGAAGATAAGTCCCCACAACTCTGCTGTCAAAACCAGCAGGGATTGATTGGTGGGAGAAACTGCTGGAACCCTAAGCTATTCAACTTAAAAAAATCCACCCACAGACTCACCTACTCAGATTCACTGCCTCTGAGCTCCAGCACCAAAGTAGCAGCTTTAAGGGCACCAGTGGCATATAGGGATAGACTGAATTGTCTGGCATCAAGGCCAGCAGAGGCCATTCTCTTTTCTAAATCTTCCTGCCACAGACCCAGCAGGCTGGTGCCATATCTGAGATGCCATCAACCTGCCTAACACTGTTAGACCCACCCTGGAGATCCCCAAAGACTGCTGCACCCAAACTGCTTTTCCATAAGAATGGCGGGTCTTGACTCCTACTGCGTAACTTCCTAAATGCTAGCCAACAAGCAATAGCTGGCCTCGCTGAACTCCAGGCTGGACACTACCAGCAGACAGCCTAGATTCACAGCCTGGCATTGCCTGGGAACCTCTAAGCCCAGTACAAGTAGCAGACACGTCAGACTGCTTTATAGTTCAGTGAGGGTGCCCCAGGCAAAACACAGATGGGGGCTGACCTTAGCCTGGACCACCAGGGAAACCTGAGGGCCAGTGCATCCAGTGGACAGTTACAGACGTCAGAGCACCACCACCTGCCCCTGCATAGTTGATCCTCTATGGGGGGTAAAGGTTGGTGGTCAGTGGTCACAGCCAGTCCTTGCAGCTGTCTGGCCTAGGTAAACCCTCCCATTGATCTGCCAACAGCAACCAAGGCTCAACTGCAAGAGAAGGGTATACTCAACTCACATGAAGGGTGCACCTTGAGTACCCAGGTTGGGTGATAGGGGAGGCTGTGGCACTGGACCCTACAGGACACCTACTACATTAGTCTGCACTATCAAGGCCCAGAGTCAAAGCAGTTCTACCTAATTAATACACAGAAACAAACACAGGGAGGCTGCCAAATTGAGGAGGCAAAGAAATATGGCCCAAATGAAAGAACAGAACAAAACCCCAGAAAAAGAACTAAACGAAATGAAGATAGCCAACTTATTAGATGCAGAGTTCAAAACACTGGTCATCAAGATGCTCAGAGAAATGATTGAGTATGGCCACAAAATAAAGGAAGCAGTGAAGATTATACAAAGTGAAATAAAGAAAAATATACAGGGAACCAATAGTGATAGGAAGGAAGCCGGGATTCAAATCAATGATTTGGAACAAAAGGAAGAAATAAACATTCATATGGAACAAAAAGGAGAAACAAGAATTGAAAAAAATGAGATTAGGAGCCTCTGGGACAACTTTAAACATGCCAACATCTGAATCATAGGCTGTTGCCTGAAGGAGAAGAGAAAGAGCAAGAAATTGAAAACTTACTTTAAAAATATATAATGAAAGAAAACTTCCTTAATTTGGAGAAGGAAATAGACATACTAGCCCAGAAAGCACAGAGTCCCAAACAAGTTGGACCCAAAGAGGACCACACCAAGACACATTATAATTAAAATGCCAAAGGTTAAAAATAAAGAGAGAATCTTAAAAGCAGCAAAAGAAAAGTTACCTACAAAAAAATTCCCATAAGATTATCAGCTGATTTCTCTTTGCAGGCAAGATGGGCTTGGCAAGAGTTATTCAAAGCGATGAAAAGCAAGGACCTACAACCAAGATTACTCTATCCAGCAAAGCTGTCATTTAGAATGGAAGGGCAGATAAAGTGCTTACCAAACAAGGTAAAGCTAAAGGAGTTCATCATCACCAAGCCATTATTATATGAAATGTCAAAAGGACTTATTTAAGAAAAATAAGATAATCTATGAACATCAAAATAACAAAATCACAACTATCAATAACTGAATCTAAAAAGATAAAAACAAACTAAGCAAACAACCAGAACAGGAACAGAATCATAGGTATGGGGATCATTTGGAGGATTATCAGCTGGGAGGGGAAAGGAGGAGAAAAAGGGAAACGGTGCAGGGATCAAGAAGCATAGTTGGTAACAACAAAATAGACAGGGGAATGTTAAGAATATCATAGGAAAGGGTGAAACCAAGAACTTACATGCATGACATATGGACATAAACTAAGCAGGGAGGGATTGCTGAAGGAAAGGGGATTAATGAATAGAGGGGGACAAAGGGAAAAAATCAGGACAACTGTAACAGCATATTCAATAACATATACTAAAAATAAACAAAGAAAGACATATGAGAAGAGGTATCTGAAATGTCTTGTCTAGTCCAGCCTTCAGAAATCCATGCTTCTTTCTGCAGCATTCCTTCCAGGTGATGGCCAGTCATTCCAATGATGGGCAAATGCCAGGAGTGTGTGTTCTGTGTCACCAAATGTGCTTCAACTCTGGTAACACTGTGAACAAGTGGTGTCCACAATGTTTTGTCCTCAGCAGCCAGACAATTCCTGTAGGCTCATGCCAATGGCTTCTCCTATGGAGCCAGTCCATCTCATATTCATCTCTTTGCCTGTTTCACGTGTTTTTCCCACCTTGATTGTCTTTTCCAATAAATGATATCTTCTCTGGATGTGCTTATAGTAAGATAGCTTTAGTTTTGTCAGTTTTGCCTTCAGTGATATTCCAGGCTTAATTTACCCTAGGACCCAATGAACCACCACGACTAAGCCTGGCTGGCTAATTTTCCCCATCTAAGAATAGCATCGCAAACTATTCAGGGTGTTCTGGACAAAGATGTTGGGAGAGATCAATAGAAAATAAGAAAATATTTTTAAATAAGAAAAAGAAAAACTCCTTTGGCTAGTAATGATAGAACTACCAAGACAGTCATGAAACTAGTGAGAAATTAAGTGGCTAATGTTTGAGAATGATTACCTTTTGTTGTATGTGAGGCACAGTTTGTGAATTACATTATGGTTTATTCTGAGCATATTTTTTCTGATATAGCACAGCATTACTATTAATATATTAAATATCACTGTCCATGTTTTATCAGAATTTGATTTTTCTTTCAAACATGCCATTTCCAAAGGGTTTGGAACACAGTTAATGAGATTTAACAGCAGAATGCATCTTAGATTTTGTAATGGAAATCAATGGGAGAATAAGATTGATTTGATGGAAAGTCTCTGCACATCAAACTTTGCTGACAGTGATCGTTCCTTTAAGTGAGGGATACCTATTCCACAAGTGCCCAGTGAGGAGTTTTTATGCATATGATGGATCCAGGTAGTTTAGAAGATTAATAACATCAGCAGCAGTTTTTTGCTGACGGGTTGCTCATTTGAATTTCACTGAATTTCCTTTACTAGAAGAATGCTAAGTGAATGGTTAGAGAAGTCAGCTGAGTAAGTTATTAGTACTGGTTATTGCTCTTCTCAGGAGTGAGGCAACTGTCCAGACTTCCCATTTGTGCAGTCTAAAAGGGGAAAATGCCTCAGTGTCCGCCTCAGAACGCCAGCACTTATCTCCCTACTGCTCTGCAATGCCCAACAGTTGTTCTAAGCAAACGTGCTCATGTTTTACATGAGGTTGTTTCATTTTAGCCACTCCCAAGCTGGATCCTACATGTGACATGCTCTTCTGCTTCATTTCAGGGCTGGCCATTACTCAGGAAACTAGGGAAATGTCATTTGATGAGGCCAAAGGGCAACATAGATCAGAAGGGCTCGGTTCTCCACCCAGTTTGTCCAAATATAAATTGCTACCTAGCTCCCTCCATGCCACAAATGAAACTGTCCTCTGCTTTTCTGCTTTACTAATTCTTGATTTTTGAGAGATGTCTATGTTAAACCCCCCTGTTGTTTCTGCCCTTTCCATGTTTCCACATACATCATTGCCCTTTTGAGATGATAAATTCCTAGGGAACATTTGTCTGGTCCCTCTCCATATAATCTAATATCTGTTATGGTACACATAAACTACTTTTAAAAATGTTTTAATTGATTTGAGATAGGGGGAGGGGAAGACAGGGGGTAAACATTGATTTGTTATTCCACTTACTACTTATGCATTCATTGGTTGACTCCTGTTTATGCCCTGACTGGTGACTGAACACACAACAGCAGCATATTGGGTTGACACTCCAATCAATTCAGCTACCCTGCCAGGCCTCAAGTAAATTTTTTAAAACCAACTTTTAAAAAACATTACACAAGGTATTTTTAGTAAAATTTTAAAATAATTTTAATCTTTGTTCAGTACTGTTTGGACATGGTTACAGTATTGTTTGCATTGGCTTCTGTTAATTTGACCTAAGTGGGAAGAAATGGTGTTACCTCAAGTGATGTCAAATGTGGTTAAAAGAAAATAGAAGCTCTAAGACTCCTAGTAACAAATCTCTGTAATTAAAATGACCAAATCCTCCATAAAGTATGAGAAACGTTGTCAAAGAACCCACTTTACAGAGTGATAAAAATATATATTTTTTAAATAAGACACTTCTCAGTCTGTCAGGAAATAGCCATTATTACATTTGTTACATTTTAAGAGAGACTGTAATCTTAAATATTGTAACATTTCAAAAAGAGTGATGTAATAACAGACTTTTCTGGGAACTGATAATGTTAGCAAAAGGAAAGATGAGGAACAAAAATTTATTAACTTTTAGTTTCTTTCACATTGTCCTGGGGTAAAGAATGTCTTGATGCTAAATGACCTTTAAAGATCACAGAATAGAAAGAGACCTACTTTGGTAGCTTGAAAGTATTTGACAAACTTGAATTTCCCCTTTCTTATTTGTCTTTACCATAGCAATCTTCTGATCTGTAATTTCATCTTCTGAGTGTACTTAGTTGTGTGAGATTGTTCTTTGTAAACACATAATATCAATTTTTACTTATTTACATATTTGTTTCTTTTTCCTTCTATTTCCAGAGGGGAAGTATAAATAAAGACAATAAAATACAAGATTGGTAATACAGAAAATTATTAGCATTAAAAACCAGACAGAAGTCAACTACCAAAAGATAAGGGAAGAAGAAATGTAATAGGTATTCCTTGTCATTGAACTGTGTCTCCTGTTAAACATGATCAAGCTACATTGTTATTTATAAATTGATTTCTTGTACATTTTCTTCATGTGAAGTAAATGCCCCCTAGGGCACAGAACCTCACCTTTGTGAACTTAATCATTTTTAAACTGGCAAAACCGAGCTTCATATTTTTCAGTTCTGGTGGACCCACTAAGATGCACCCAGGACATCTCATTTAAAGCCATGTAATTTCATTTACTAAACAATTATTGAGCACCTATTCTGTCAAACAGTAGGTTAGGGTCGGGGCTATAAGGATGAATGAGGTAAGAGTTTTGCCCTCCTGGAACTAACATGCTAACTGAAAACAGATTTAAAGAAAGATATAATTGAAAAGTAATATGGGTAATATGACAGACTAGATTATTAGGCTATGCTCCCTCTAAGTAAAAATAACCCAAATACTAGGACATAAGCATTGATAACTGACAAGGTGATAAGGAATTATAAGACTAAAATCTAAGTGATAATGAGATTCAACATTGCTTCTGGCAGTGAGCACTGTTAAACTCTCTAATATTCCCAGCACTAGCTGTATATTAGAAAGAGCTTTTAAAATGTCATTAGGTATTGTGTGCTTCCAGCAAAGGTAGATGAGCAGATGTTGGATGAACCTCACCTTTGCCCTGAGAACAACTAGAAAATGTAGACAAAATATAAAAACTACATGATGGAGGTATTGAAGAAGTAACAATGAAACAAGAACTCACCTAACGTAGATCCTGGACAGACAGGAAGCCCAAAGAAATAAATCCCCAAATCAGCATGATCTTATCCCACTGAAGTCATTACTGAAGGAAAAGCTGAGGGGCTATGAAGATGACCAGAAAACACAGCTAAAAAGGGAGATGAACAAAGTTTTCAATAATTCAAAAGGCTGGTGATGTCAATATTGGGGTCCTCCAAGCAGGTGGCAGGAAAGGGGGAAGTTCAGAAATAGACTATCCCTTCATTACCAGGTCTGAAGTCTGACTACGAGATACTGTAATACCTGATTACAGTAAGGTGATCTGCTCCAAGACAAGCTGCCTTCAAAAGTAAAGAGTAAATTCTTACTGTAAAAATATATTCCACCTGGCTAGTAGCACAGTGGATAAGGCGCCGGCCTGCGAACCCAAAGGTCGCAGGTTCAATTCCCCAGTCAGGGCACATAACCAGGTTGCAAACCAGGTCTCCAGTCAGGTCTGTAGCTGGAGGCAGGTGAAACGCAAACATACATTGATGTCTCTCTCCCTCTCTGCCTCTCTCCCTTCCCCTCTTTCTAAAAATAATGAAATAAAAATCTTTAGAATATATATATATATATATATATATATATATATATATATAAAATAAAATTTTGTAACAAAACAATCAGAATTATGGTTGATGATGGTTAATTTTATGTCAGCTTGACTGGATCACATGGTGCCCAGATATTAGCTAAACATTATTTCTGGGTATGTCTGCAAGGGCATTTCAAAATGAAATTAGCATTTGAATCAGTGGCCTCAGTAGTTTGCCTTCCCCAATGCGGATACCACCCCCATAGAACAAAAAGGCAGAGGAAGGAAGAATTTGCCCTTCCTGTCCAATTGTTTGATCGGGGACATCCATCTTCTCCTGGCCTCAGCACACCTGGCCCTCAGGCCCTCAAACCCAGCTTGGAATCTACATCTTTGTTTTCCCTTGGTTCTTGGGTTCTCAGGCTTAGACTGAATTATACCACTGGCTTTCCTGAATTTCCAGCTTGCAGATGGTAGACTGTGGGACTTCGCAGCCTCCATAATTGCATAATTGCATGAATTAATTCATGTGTGTGTGTGTGTGTGTGTGTGTGTATGTATGTATATATATATATATATATATATATATTTTTTTTTTTTTTTAATTCTCTAGAATCTAATAAAGAGCTTAATAATAGACTACACATTCAGGCAAAAGCATGGGGCTTGCAAGTGGGACAAGGTGAAACATTCTTTCACATGTATAACTGGATTCTATAAAAGAAAGAATAGAATAGGACAGAAGCAATATGTGAAGGCATAATGACTGAGAATTTTCCAAAATTGAACAAAAAAAATCAGATCCATGAATTATAAAAAGGTATAGATGGACAAGATGGATAAATATGACAAAACTATTTCTAAGAAACTCATTAAAAAATTGCTGACAACCAAAGAGAAAATCAGAAAAGCATTTTTTTTTTAAAGATTTGATTTTATTATTTTTTAGAAAGAGGGGAAGAGAGAAAGGCAGAGGGAGAGAGACATCAATGTATGGTTGCCTTTCACCTGCCTCCAGCCACACACATGACTGGAGATCTGGCTCGCAACCTAGTTATGTTGCCCTGGCTGGGAATTGAACCTGCGATCTTTGGGTTCACAGGCTGGCGCCTTATCCACTGTGCTACCAGCCAGGGCTTCAGAAAAGCATTTGAGAAAAGAGATATTTTACTTTCATGAGTATAGAACTAAGACTGAGTTTTTAGTTCTCAACAACAACAAAACATTGGAAGCAGAAGACAATGGAATGACATATTCAAAGCACTAAAATAACTGTCAATTTAAATTTTCATACCCACTGAAAGTACCCTTCAAAAACTTTGCCAGATCCACTACTTCTAAAGTAATACTAAGAAGACTTCATCAGTCAGGATGATAAATCAGATGATGGTACCAGATGAAAGTATGGAGATGAGGTGGGGGGATAAATATAAATATTGATTCTGTAAAACAATAACAATAAGGTCTATGAGGTTTTAAATTATGTGATATTAAAATAGCACAAATAGAAGAAGTGAATAGACTTGAAATATTCTAATGCCCTTTCATGATCCCAGGTCTTGGAAAAATTATTATTATATATTAGACTTTTAAAAATCAAAGAGAAATATCATAATTTCTAAAGTAACCACTAAAGCAAAAGTTTAAGAATATTAAATAATGAGAAGGGGAAGGGGAAGAAGGGAGGAAAGGCACAGGGACTAAGAAGCATAATTGATGGGTGAAGAATAGACAGGGAGATATAAAAAATAGTGCAGGAAAAACTACCTAAGACACAGAGGCAAACACAGAAAACTGTCAAGCTAAATAGACAGAGAAGTATGGGTCAAAAGAGGAGCAGATTAACATTCCAGTGGGAGAACTAAACAATGAAGAGATAGCCAGACTAATAGCTAAGGAGAAAGCCAACCTAAAAGGTGTAGAGTTCAAAACGTTGGTGATTAACATGCTTGCAGACTTGACAGATATGTTTAAATACAACAAATGCAGAAAGGAAGAAGTGAAGGCTAGGCTATGTGAAATGAAGAAAAATCCACACAAAACCAAGAATGAAGGGAAGGAAACTGGGGTTCAAATCAATGATTTGGAACATAAGGAAGAAATAAACAGTCAACCAATAGAAGAAAGCGGAAACAAAACATGAAAAAAATAAGGAGAGGCATAGGAGCATCTGGAGCAACTTTAAACGCACCAATATCTGAAGCATAGAGGTGCCAGAAGGAGAAGAGGAAGAGCAAGAAATTGAAAACTTATGTGAAAAAAATAGTGAGGGGAAAACTTCCCTAATTTGGCAAAGGAAATAGACAAGTCAAGGAAACACAGATAGTCGCAAATAAACTAGACCCAAAGAGGATCACACAAGACACATCATAATTAAACTGCCAAAAGTTAAAGATAAAGAGAGAATCTTAAAAGCAGGAAGGAAAAATAAAAAGAGAGAGACTTACCTACAAAGGGGTTCCTTTAAGGCTATCAGCTGATTTCTCAAAAGAAATTTTGCAGACAAGATGGGCCTGGCAAGAAGTATTCAAAGTGATGAAAAACAAATACCTATAACCAAGATTATTCTATCCATCAAAGCTGTCATTCTAGAATGGAAGGACAGATAATGTGTTTCCCTGACAAGGTAAAGCTAAAGGAGTTCATCATCACCAAGCTATTATTATATAAAATGTTGAAGGGACTTAAGAAAAAGAGAATCAAAATTACGAATGTTGAAAAGACAACAAACTAAGAACTATCAACAACAGAATCTTAAAATTAAAAATGAAAACTAAATGGACAACCAGAGAAAGAACAGAATAAAAAATATGGGGAACATTAGGAGGGGTGACAGCAGGAAGGGGAAGGGGAAGAAGGGAGGAAGGCACAGGGATTAAGAAGTGTAGTTGGTGGGTGAAGAATAGACAGGGAGATGTTAAGAAGAATAGTACAGTGCTCACTTCAGCAGCACATATAATAAAATTGGAACAATACAGAGAAGATTAGCATGGCCCCTGCACAAAAGTGACACATAAATTCATGAAGCATTCCATATTTTTGCCCATGGAGCTGAAGAATGTGACCACCTCTGAAGCTGAAGGCTACAGAAACTCTGGCTTTCAGGAGCAGCTCAAAAACAGTGTATGAGAAAGGATAGAAGGAGTGTCTCACAATCAGCCAACTGGAAGGAAAGGAGCAACGTACACAACCAATCCAGAATACAACCAGACAGCCCAAATAAAGGCCACCCCAAGAGCAACAAGTGGAGAAAATATAGGAGAATGCAACACTGAACTCCACGAATCTCCTAACACAGAAGGGTGCTCAACAAAGGCATGGAAGCAAAGCAGATTAAGCCAAGAAAAAAAACAGCAAGCAACAACAGACACCCAAAATGGGGAAAAAAAGAATTAGTCCATCACCAAAAGGAAAGGAAGAATCCCCAGAAAGATCACCAAATGAAACAGAGGCACACGATGTATCAGATATGGAATTCAAAAGAATGATGATAGAGAAGCTCAATGAGCTCAGCCAGCTCAAAGAAAACTATAACCAACTCCAGGGGAACTGTACAAAGAACTCCAGGGAAGTTACAAGAAACTTACTGAGAGCTACACCAGCATCAAAAAGGACTTAGAAACTATCAGTAAGAGCCAGGAGGAAATGAAGAATACAATTTCTGAATTGAAGAATACAGTAGAAGGAATCAACAGTAGGCTAGACAAAGCAAAGGACCAGACCAGTGAGTTGGAGGACAACATAGACAAATATTCCAAGACAGTACAAGAGAATAAAAAAAAGGCTGAACAAGAATGAAGAGGTTTTAAGAGAGCTGCAGGACAACATGAAACACATTAACACCCGTATCATAGGGATACCAGGAGGAGAAGAGAAACAAGGAATGGAAAACCTGTTCAAAAAAGTAATGATAGAAAATTTCCCTAACATGATGAGTGAAAACATTACTCAAGTTCAGGAAGCACAGAGGGTCCCGATGAAGATCAACCCAAACAGACCCACTCCAAGGCACATTATAATTAAAATGGCAAATTTCAAAGACAAAGAGAGAATCCTGAAAACATCAAGAGATAAATGGCAAATAACATATAAGGGGGCTCCAATAAGGCTATCAAATGATTATTCAACAGAGAAAATTCAAGCCAGAAGGGAATGGCAAAACGTATTTCAAGTAATGGTAAACAAAGGCCTGCAACCAAGAACACTCTACCCAGCAAGGCTCTCATTCAAAATGGAAGAAGAAATAAGGAGTTTCCCAAACAAAAGACTAAAAGAATATATCTCTACCAAACCAGCGTTGCAAGAAATGCTAAAGGGTCTGCTTTTAAAAAAAACAAAAAATGAAGAAACAGAGAGAGCCGAAGAGGAACACAGGTACAAAGTGGGAAAATGACAATAAATAAGTATCAATCAATAATAACCTTAAATGTAAACAGATTAAATGTGCCAATCAAAAGACATAGGGTAAAAAAAAAAAAAAAAAAAAAAAAAAAAAAAAAAAAAAAAAAAAAAAAAAAAAAAAAAAAAAAAAAAAAAAAAAAAAAAAAAAAAAGACATAGGGTAAATAAATGGATAAGAAAACATGACCCACATATATGCTGTCTTCAAGAGACCCACCTCAGAACAAAAGATTGACACAGATTGAAATAGAAGGGATGGAGGAATATATATCAAGCAAATGAACATTAAAAAAAGGCTGGAGTAGCAATACTTATTACAGACAAAATAGATTTTACAATGAAGGCCATAAAAAGAGATAAAGAAGGACATTTCATAATACTTAAGGGAACAATCCATCAAGAAGAAATAACTCTGATAAACATTTACATACCCAAAGTAGGAGCTCCAAAATATGTAAGGAAAATCTTGGAGGACTTCAAAAAGGACATAGACAGCAACACACTAATAGTAGGGGATTTTAATACCCCACCATCAACAATGGACAGATCTTCCAAACAAAAAATCACCAAGATGTTGTGGCATTGAACGACACTCTAGAGGAAACGGACCTAACTGATATATACTGTCTTTTACCCCAAAGAAACAAAATATACATTCTTTTCAAATGCACATGGATCATTCTCTAAGATAGACCACATGATAGGTCACAAGACAAGCCTCCACAAATACAGGAAAATTGAAATCATACCAAGCATCTTCTCAGATCACAGTGGCTAGAAACTAGAAACCAATCTCAAGAGAAAAAAACAAAAATACTCTAACTCATGGAGACTGAATAACATGCTTTTAAGTAATGAATGGGTTAACAATGAGATCAAAGATGAAATCAAAAAATTCCTGGAAACAAATAACAATGAACACACAACAGCCCAAAACCTATGGGACACAGCAAAGGCAGTCCTCAGAGGGAAATTTATAGCAATACAGGCCTACCTAAAAAGGTCAGAAGAAGTTTATGAAAACAACCTAACCATTAAGCTACAAGAACTAGAGGAGCAACAACAAACAAAGCCCAGAACAAGTAAAAGGAAAGAAATCATCAAGATCAGAGCAGAACTAAATAACTTAAAAATTCAAACCATGATTTGAAGAATCAACATGTCCAGGAGCTGGTTCTTTAAAAAAATAAACAAAATTGACAAGCCTTTATCCAGACTCATCAAGAAAAAGAGAGAGAGGACCCAAATAAACAGAATCAGAAATGACAGGAAAAATCACAACTGATACTTCAGAAATACAAAAGATTGTAAGAAATTATTACAAACAACTATATGATAAGAAATATGACAACCTGGGTGAAATGGACACATTTCTGGAAATGTACAATCTACCAAAACTGAATCCAGAAGAAGCAGAAAGCCTGAATAGGCCAATAACAACTAGTGAAATTAAAGAAGTAATCCAAAATCTCCCAAAGCACGAGAGCCTCGGACCGGATGGATACATAGGTGAATTTTACCAAACATTTAAAGAAGACCTAACTCCTATCCTTCTCAACCTATACCAAAAAAATACAGGAAGAGGGAAGACTCCCAAACTCTTTCTATGAGGCCAATATTATTCTAATCTCCAAACCAGGTCAAGACACAACTAAGAAAGAAAACTATAGGCCAATATCTCTGATGAACATAGATGCTAAGATTCTCAACAAAATATTGGCCAACCGGGTTCAGCAGTACATTACAAAGATCATACACCATGATCAAATGGGTTTCATCCCATGGATGCAAGGATGGTACAATATTCATAAATCAATTAATGTAATACACCACATCAACAAATTGAAAGACAGAAACCATATAATCATATCAATAGATGCTTAAAAAACATTTGATAAAGTACAGCAGCCATTTATGATAAAAACCCTCAGCAAAATCGGAATAGAGGGAGCATACCTCAACATCATAAAGGCCATATATGAGAAACCTGAAGCCAGCATCATACTTAACAAACAAAAACTAAAAGCTTTCCCTGTAAGATCAGGAATGAGACAAGACTGTCCACTTTCTCCACTTCTGTTCATCATCATCTTGGAAGTTCTAGCCATAGCCATCAGAGAAGAAAAAGGAATCAAAGGTATCCAATTTGGAAAGGAGAAAGTCAAACTGTGATTATTTGCAGATGATATGATACATACAAAACCCGATAGGCTCCACCAAAAACTTACTTGACCTAATAAGTAAATTTAGCAAAATAGCTGGATATAAAGTCAATATCAAAAGCATTTTTGTATACCAATAATGAAACTTCAGAGATAGAAGCTAGAAAATAAATCCCATTTACCATAGCAACAAGAAAAATAAAGTACTTAGGAATAAACTTAACCAAGGAGGTTAAAGATCTGTACTCAGAGAACATTGAAGAAAGAAATTAAGGAAGATACAAATGAATGGAAGCATCCATGTTCATGGATGGGAAGAATTAACATCATTAAAATGTCCATACTACCCAAAGCAATCTATAGATTCAATGCAATCCCAATTAAAATACCAATGACGTACTTCACAGAGATAGAAAAAATACTTCAAAAATTTATATGGAGCCAAAAATGCCCATGAATAGCCACAGCAATCTTGAGAAAGAAGAACAAGGTAGGAGGAATCACAATACTGGACATCAAACAATACTACTGGGCTACTGTCATCACAACTATCTGGTACTGGCATAAGATTAGACATATAGATCAATGGAACAGAATAGAGAGCCCAGAAATAAACCCAGGACTCTATGGTCAATTAATATTCGACAAAGGGGGAAGGAACATAAAATGGAGTAAAAGCAATCTCTTCAACAAGTGGTGTTGGGGGAACTGGACAGCAACATGCAAAAAGATAAAACTAGACCACCAACTTACACCATACACCAGAATAAATTCAAGATGGATAAAGGATTTAAACATAAGCAGTGCCACCATAAAGGTCCTGGAGAAAAATATAGGCAGTAAAATTTTTGATATCCTACATTGAAATATGTTTACTGATACTTCACCAAGGGCAAAGGAAATAAAAGAACGAATCAACAAATGGGACTATATCAAATTGAAAAGTTTCTGATCAGCTAAAGAAAACACCAACAAAATTAAAAGGGAACCAACTGTATGGAAAAACATAATTGCCAATGATACCTGAGACAAGGGTTTGATCTCCAAAATATAAAGAACTAATGTGGCTCAACACCAGGGAGACATACAGCCCAATTAAAAAGTGGGCAAAAGACCTAAACAGACAACTCACTGAGGAAGTGGCCCAGAGGCATATGAAAGAATGCTCAACATCACTAGCCATCAGAGAGATGCAAATTAAAACCACAATAAGATACCACCTCACCCCTGTCAGAATGGTAATCATCAACAAATTAACAAAAACAAGTGTTGGCAAGGATGTGGGGCAAAAGGAACCCTGGTGCACTGTTGGTGGGAATGCAGGCTGGTGCAGCCACTATGGAAAACAATATGGAGTTTCCTTAAAAAACTAAAATGGAACTGTCTTTTGATCCAGCAATTCCACTACTAGGACTATACCCGAAGAATCCTGAAACACCAATTCATAAGAACCTATGTACCCCTATATTCATTGCAGCGCTAGTTACAATAGCCAAGTGCTGGAAACAGCCTAAGTGTTCATCAGTGGATGATTGGATCAAAAATCTTTGGTGCATTTACACAATGGAATACTACACAGCAGAAAGAAAGAAGGAACGCCTAACTTTTGCAACATGGATGGAACTAGAAAGTATTATACTTAGTGAAATATGCCAGTCAGTGAAGGACAAATAGCATATGATCTCACCCATTACAGGACAATAATGAACAAAACTAACAATAGGCAAAACAGAACCAGATATATGAATACAGTGAATAGGCCTTCAGTGGTCAGGGAGAAGGGGGTTGGGGGGAGGAGGGAGGCAGAGACAGGGAAGGGGAGCAGTTTAGACAAGAACCTAGTATAAAGGAACCATGGGCATGGACAACATGTGGGATTGACTTTGTGGGGGAATGGGTGGGTGGGGAAGGGGACAGAGGGGAGTAAAAAGAGGATGGATATAATACAACAACAATAAAATTAAATTAAAGAAATAATGCAAAAAAAGCAAATTATATTTAATTTATCTTTGAAAGAAAAAGAAATTGCTGGAATTAAAATTTAGCAATGGCAAAAGAAGAAGAAGAAGAAGAAGAAGAAAAAGAAGGAGAAATAATACAGGAAAAGGGAAAGCCAAAGAACTCACATGCATGATCCATAGACATGAACTAAGGAGGATGGGATTGCTGGAAGGTGCAGAGTGCTGGATGGAGGGGAGCAAAGGGAAAAGAAGTGAGGACAAATGTAAGCATAATCAATCATAAATAAATAATATTAAGTAAGATTATAAATGGGGAGGAATACAATTATTAATCTAGAAAAGGAGAGAAAAAGAAATAGAGAAAGTATTACAAACAGAAAATAAACAGTAAGATGGTAGATTTAAACCTAAATACACCAGTTATTGCAATATTGCGAACAGACTAAAATGTTCAATTAAAAGATAGTGTCAAACTAAATAAAAAACAAAACTCAGGTGTAATAAAATTTCCATTTTTGTAGATGAGAAGTGGTCTTATACTGACACTTTACATGCTTCAACCTGAAATATATGCAGCTTATAAGAGATAGTTAGTAAATATAAGGAAAAAGAAAGGTTGAGAATAAAAGGAAGAAAAAGTAAATATGCAAATAAAACCAAAACATAGTTGGCTTAGATCTAAAAATATTAGGTAGATTAGACTTTAAGTTATAAATAAACTCTACATAAAAAGGATATTTTATAATATAATCATCACCAAAAAGATATAACATTTCTACATCTGTATATATGCCTATTATTCTAACCTCAAAATGGTAAACTGGAAGAATTAAAAGCAGTAGAAAAATCTACAATCATATTGATAGTGTCATTTTTCTTGGTACTGATAGAATGTATAGAAATAAATCAGGAAAGATGTACAAGATTTGAGCAACGAGATGTCTACCTAATCGTCAAATATGAAATATGACACTTAATGCTTATAGAAAACATTTTCAACTGCATGTAGGACATTTACCAAAATAACAAATTAAATTGTATATAATAGCACTGACAAGCCCTGAGAGCTGGAGAGATATGCAGACTGGAGAGCCACACCCCAGACCTACTGAACTGCAATATACATTTTAATAAAATCCCCAGGTAATTTGTGGTCACAAAATGCTTGAGGAGCAACCTTATAGGCCAAGGACTCATGACTTCTCTTTTTCTGACCTTGTTATAAAGCCTAGAGCCGATTTTATCTGGCCACACCCACCTACCTGGCTACTCTTTACTCTGAGATAATGGGGTTGTTTGCTGTGGTGTCACTTCCACTTCATCAATTAGTACCTTCTTGTTAGTAAAAATTAGATTTACAGGAATGGCTATTGGCCTTTCATTTTGTCTAACTTCTAAGATATGGCTACTTCATTCCAATTTTTCATCATTCCCAAAACATGAAAGATGAATTATCTCCTCTTTAATTATCCTTTTATATCAAAATACACTGTCATGTTTTCCAAAGTATTTTCATATCTGCCATTTTACTAGATGTGCTGACAACAATTCTATGATATAGCTAGTGTTAAAATGTTAACAGCACAGATTAGTATTTCCAGTTGTGAATTAAAAAGTTGAGGCTTAGAGGTTAAAGCAACTTAGGCAAAACCACATAGCAAGTAGTGGCAACATCAGTGCTAGTCTCCAGACCCCTATATTCTTTCCACTGCACAATTTGATGTCCGAAGTGTTATTTCAATTCTCTTAACAGTGTTGGAAGAAGACCTGCCTTATCCTGGCACCACTTAACCGAGCATAAACGTTTTCTCTGCTGTGGAAAACACTTCGTTATCCACCCAACATTCAGTCTTCTTTTTTAATTTGCTACCAGAATCCTAATGCTTTGGTTGGAATATAAGGTTTGTTCAGAAGGTATCCAGCCATGTCATACAAAAAATAGAGACATTTTTTGAAGAAGGTATTAGATACAAGAAACACTGTACATAGGACAATGACACCTCAGTCCCCTTCAAAATAGGTACCTTGAGACCTCACAGCTCTCCCAGTCGCCATCAGCTGCCCAGTTGTATTTTCCTAAATCTCATCGATGGTCTGAAATCTCTTCCCTTTCAAAGGTGATTTTAGTTTTGGGAAAAGCCAGAAGTCATAGGATGCAAAATCTGGGCTATAGCAAGGCTGAGTCACCTGGGTAATTTGATGTTTCACCAAAAAAACTCTGCATGAGACATGTTACATGAGCAAACACGTTGTGATGAACCTGCCAATCATCAGTTGCCCATAGCAGTGGCCTTCTGAATCATCGGAATAGTTTCTGTGGAGGAATGTTCAAGTTTAATGCAAAATTTGATGCAGATTCATTGCTCAATTTGCTCATTTTGAATGTGACAGCCACACAGTACACAAGCTCACTCAATGGCATCTACCACCCCTACTGATTAGTACAGTGAAGTCATCATTGTTCATGCACATACATTCTAGCCACTCTCTCTTTGGCCGCCAGATTACATCGATGTCTTGCAAATTATTCTCATTATATTACTAATGGCTGGGCTTTTTCCGGACAGACCTCGTTCAGTTACGTACATAGTTGGCCAGCCTCCCTTATAGTTTTAGCCAATTGGCTACAGTTCTAGCCAATAAAATGTAACTAGAAGTCTTATGGGATGCATTAGTTTGCTGAGGCTGCTGTAACAAATTGCCACAAATTGGGTGGCTTAAACAATGGAAATGTATTATCTCCAGCAATGATAGCTGGAAGTCTGAAATCAAAATGTTGGCATGCTTGGTTCCTTCTGAGGGCTTTGAAGGAAGGTCGTTTCAGGTATCTCTGAATACCTGAAGCTTGTAGATGGCTCCCTTCCTGTTCATATGGCATTTTCCCTAATGACTCAATTTTCATTTAATTATTTCTATAAAGACTCCATCACTGAATAAGGTCACATTCAGAAGTACGAGGTTGGGGAGAGGGCCTTAGGACTTCAACATATCTTTTGGGGGAGATGCAGGGGTGGTAACAGGATGGGTAGACATAATATGGGCAGAATGTGGGTTTCCTGGGAATTTTGCTTTCCTCATAGAAGAAGACAGTCATGGTGTGCCATCCTTCCACTGTCCCTCCTTTCTGCCTTCTATACTGCCTCAGTTGCTGGAGCTGCCTGGTCTTATTGGGGTTGAGAGAAAGACCAAGAAAACTAAGTAGTTGAACCAAAATTGGGAATTGCCTGACTCTTCATATCTTGTTACATGAGAAAAATTTATTCCTACTCTAAAAGCCCTATAGTTGGGTTTTCTGTTACTTACAGCCAAACGCATTCCTAATATATAACCATTCTAAAACAAACAGAAAACTGTCTTTGTCTGATTTTATCCAAGCATACCAATTAATCCAGAGCATAAATGCTAGTAATCATCAAGCTACATTTGCAAATGACTTGGATTGAGAATGGGGTTGATTTCATTAAATAATGGAGTTAAATTTCTAGAAGTAATTTCAAAGATTACCTCTAGGGAAAAACGTATTTTTGGAGGCTGTCCATCAATTGCCATCTAAACTCTCCTTTGTCGCTAATTCTTAAAGGTAACTGGTACCTTCCAATCCCCAATGTTGTTTCTGACAAGCCCATAAAAAGGGTTCTGCTTGCTATTCTTAACATTTATAGTAAGGCTCTGGAGTTAAAGAATGAGGTCATGACATCTTATGCTCGATGTGGAAATTTTAGCAAGTCCTTCCATGTACTTCTTTGACGGCAGAGCATGAGATCATCTCTGCAGTTCAAATTTATAATCTTTTTTTAAAAGAGTTTAAACTTTTAAAAAAGATTTTATATATTATTTTTAGAGAGAAGGGCAGGGAGGGAAGAAGAAAGGGAGAGAAACATCAATGTGTTTGCCTTTCACCTGCCTCTAGCTACGGACCTGGCTGGAGACCTAGCTGTAGACCTGGCTGGAGACCTGGCTTGCAACCTGGTTAGTGCCCTGGCTGGGAATTGAACCAGTGACATTTGGGTTGACAGGCCAGTGTCTATCCACTGAGCCACCAGCTAGGGCCAAATTTACAGTCTTAAAGGTGCCTCTGTTCCCTTTCATGTGCCATGTGTCCTGTAATGATTTTTTTTTTTTCTTTTTAATTCTTTGAGAAGCTAAAGTCTAACAACAGGTGTCTGTTGTGTCTCCAGCTACAGTGGATTAGAAAGAAAGTGCTAAGTGGAGAGCACAGTACAGGTGCTAGCCAGTAAGCCAGGCAGGTGGTTCTCTGAAATGGACAAAGGCATCCTGGGGGCACAGCTGAAGGCAGAGCTCACTCTCACTTGCAGGGCCCTGAGGGTGTGTGTCTCTGAATGCTGGCCCTGGGCGCTTCACCTGCCTCTCAGTCAAAATGATCTCTAATGGACACTCTTATCCCCCTATAGTTATTTCAGTTGCTACATGTCTGCTTTTTGGTTCTAACTTGTTTTGTTTTATAAATTTCAGTTGAATCACCATGCTTTTGACCATATCCTAATAAGAACATGTTCACAAAAAAGGAGAATTTTCTTTCTCTGATACCCAGGCATTTAATTTTCTACAATGCTAATTCTAAGTAAGTGAATGTCTATGTACTAAAACTGTTTAGGTATTTTACATATGTAAAATTTCTTCATGAAGAAATTCTGCAGCCTAGGCATCCATGTCCCACTTTGTAGATGAGGCCAAGACAGATTAAATGACTGGCACCAGAGGACTCCGGGCCACACTACTGGAGTCTGCTTCCCTCCAGATCTATGCTGGCTGGGTGCATCCTGCCCTCTCTTCAGGTCTCAAAATCTCTGCTTTCAAAGATTTTCTTATTTTACTCTCTCATTCACCACAAATTACCTCTTTATCTCCTGGTCATTTTTTTTTCTTTTTTTTTTTTTTTCACTCACCTAAAAGATTTTATTATTGCTTTGCTTCTGTGGTTTCTCTTTTCCAGTTTAAAATTTTTCCATTGAGTTTGAGAGTAGATCAGTATGTCAAGCTTTCTCAAAACAATCTTTAAAGCCATTTCTGACTTAAATGCCTAGAGGGCAGTGCTAAATGGGGCCACCAGGTAAGAAAGCAGGCCAGCTCCACACACTTAGAGAAGATGAGGAAGGAGAAAATGGAAAGAGGAAAAAATCATATTAGGTTTTGTAGGTCAGGGAAATCCTTTCTAGCCTGGATTTTTAAACCTTCTGAATTTTAATTGAAAGTGTTTCTCCAGGGCATTTATTTGAACATGACTATGCACTCTCAAAAAAAAAAAAAGAAAAAGAAAGAAAGAAAGAAAGAAAGAAAGGAAAGAAACCCTATCCCTATTGGAAAAATATTACAAATTTCAGGAAGACAAGATTGCATTAGAAGGGATAATTTGGCAAGGGGCCCTTTCTGCTTCGGACAGTAACTGTGAAATCACTGGTGGCCTCAAAAGCAGCTAGACATCCCTGCTGGGAAAAGCCTAATGCCTTGGCTGTATGCTTCCATCTAAGAATTATTGTTAGTTCTTGAAAATAAAACATAAGCAATATTTCTTTTGAGATTTATGAACATTCACACCAGAAAATACCCTCAAGTTAGACAGTAATAGAATGGTTTTAACATATCTGGGGGTTATCATTAGGTATGAAAATTAAGGAACAAAACTTGAAGTTACCTTCATTTCCAGTTTGACCTTGAATGCAAAATGTTGCTTATTCTTTGTAGAGTAAATATACTCCCAAGGGTATGTTTACTCAGAAGGTAGAAATTCTCAATCTTTTCCTTATAACAAGGTAAAATCAATTGATTGCGAACTGTTATTACTCTTTTCGTAATTTGTATATACATCTTCACCCAAACTAGAAATTGCTCTATTCTCTTCTTCCTGTACATACATGTATTACATGTATTACTATACCTACAACTGTCATTATTAGTAATAATGTGGATTATAATAATATACTTGTTTAAATAGTACTTTTTGTTTTGTTGGCCCAATATATATATTTTTCATTGTATCTTCTCATCTTCATTATGGTCTTATAAAGAGGCTACTTATTTTTTATTTATAGACATAAAAATCATGTCTGCACAGAAAAGGCAGACTACACAATGTGAGGTCAAAGAGTCATGAAAGATTGGTCCTTCAACTTACTTCCTATATTCAAATTATTTAGCTCTCTTTACAGACCCAAAATAGAGGATACTAATACATAAGCATTTTCAATGGGAAGAGTGCTTTGCCATTCGGACACATTTCCAAATGATCAATCTTTCCAAATACCTGTGAACATGCCCAGGGTGTTTGAGATGGTTTTAAAGCTGGCCCACCCAAGCTAGGTAGGACACTTACTGGCCTGCCAGCCTTTTAAGGGCTCTGAGTGGAATTCTTAGGATGCTTTGACTAAGTGATCATGCCTTGACAGCTTCACCCACCCCTTACTTACATTTTCCCAGCACTTGGCTTATGAAGAATCATTTTCACCCCTCCCTGGAAACATACTTCTCCACAGTATTTCAGCACCTTTGCTGCAACTCTGCTTCAATGTCCCTGCTTGACCCTGTGCTCCCTGCTGTGGGGTTAGAGGGGAGGTTCTCTTTCAGAAGACCCCAAGATAGAAAGGGTGTCACAAAGGACACATAGTTTGTCCATTGCTCAGCCTCCCATTTTGATCCTCAGGTAGAGGTGGCCCTTCTGCCCCGGATGAGCCAACCCCATCCCACCTCCAACTCTGGTTCTGTTCTGCAAGTTTTGGGGATCTTTGCAGTCACAGGAGTCTCAGGGACATCAGTATACGGGCATGGCCATGATCCCCACTGGCCACATGTACAATACTGGCCAATTCAGTGTGGCAATGAAAATTAGAAGGTGGGTGGACATGGAGATGGGACAGCACAGCCGTCTCTATGTGGACCTGTGGGACAATTAACCCCACATGTGAGCAGTGGCACTAATCAATCTAACACTCAGGCTCCTGGGCTCTAACTTTAGCTTTGCCTTGATTTTCACATTCAGACCTAACAACTTGTTTTCCTGGTGATGACTATACATCAGACACACATTCCCTGCTTTTATATAAGGTTTCTATCAGGCAGTTATTGATTTTTGGTCCTCTAGCATCCTGAATTGACTGCATTGGTAACCCTACTCCAATTGTCCTTTGAGAACGATCTCTTCTCCAGTCACAGCCTGGGAGCTTCAGGATGAAGTTGATTTCTTTTCGGCTCCAGGGGTGAAGCATGGGAACTAAGCCTAGCTCATTAACATTTCATACGTCCCAGAATTATGTGGATGGGTGGGCAGCCAATCAGAGAGAATCTCAGAACTTTGCTACCCAAAGAAACTTGCTCTACCTCTCTTGAGCTGAGTATCAGGGTGATCATGCCAGGAACCAAAGGACACTGAGCCACAGGCCACATAAAGCCTAAGAAAGAACCATCCCAGAGGAAGCAATGAAACAGCCAGGAAAGGGATCTTGGCAGACCTGTTGAAGACTCAGTTATGCTGACCTGAAGCCATACCTATTCCTACACTTTTAGTAAGCCAAACCCTTTTTAGCTCAAGCCAGTTTGAATTAGGTCCCCTATCACAATTTCAATTAAAACCACTAACAGTACACTATCTCATTTTTTTCTCACTGCTAAAATTTGCATAATAACTGGCTGAGCTAATACACATCCTTATTGTGAAAAGCAGATAACACTTAATGGGGGAAATCTCAAGAGGATAAATAGAAGTACAAACTACTGTTGATTTACCATAAAGATAACTCCTTCTTGCAATTTTCTCTCTTTAATCATGATATTTAAATTTTGATTCCTATGACAAAATCATACGAACCGTGATTTATGAAAGACCTAGCTCATTCAAGTCTCCTTGGCTGGATTTTTCTTTTATTCCTGTTGGAATTGAGCTAAAGTAAACACCATACCAAGTGAACAAGATTCTCACCTCAAACTCCTGCCATTCGCTGATCCCTCAGCCACACCTTTTGTCACCAAGTTCTATAAAATTCTTCCTTTACTGTAGGTTAAGTCTATTCATTTCTTGACCCATCTATTGCCACCATCTTGTTTTTCTTTTTAGATTTCATTTATTATTTTTAGAGAGAGGGGAATGGAGAGAGGCAAAGAAGAAGAGAGACAACAATGTGTGGTTGCCTTTTTCACCTGCCTCCAGCTATGGATCTGGCTGGAGACCTGGCTTGCAACCTGGTTATGTGCCTTGGCTGGGAATCAAACCAGTGACCTTTGGGTTCATAGATCAATGCCTTATCTACTGTGCCACCAGCCAGGGCCTATTGCCACCATCTTAAACAGGGTTGACACTATTTCTTGTGAGTCACTGAAATCAGATTATGGTGTACACGACTGAGGAAGAACACACAGGAGAAGTTTTGGGTTTTATTGGAGTGTTGGTTACATATTTGCTAAATGACTCCCAGACTTATTGACCTAATATAATAGTAAACATTTATTACTTCACACAACTTCTGTGGTGCAACTTTCAAAAGTGGCTTAGCTACATAGCTCTGATTCAGGGTCTCCCATGAGGCTGTAGCCAAAATGTTGGTGGGGGTTGCAGTCAGATGAAAGCTTGGCTGGAGCTGGAGCTCTGTTCCTAGTTTGGTTCACTTACATGCTGAGTGAGTTAGTGCTGGTTCTCCGTAGAAGGCATCTTGCATGTCACAAAGTTCTCTCCAAAGGGCTGATGAGCATCCTCAGGCTTCCCTTAAGGGCAAAAGATCCAAGAGAGAGCATGAGAGAAGCCACAGTGTCTTTTATAACTAAGTGTTGGAAAGCACTGCCATCATTCAGCAGTTTTCCTCCTGTACATAGGTCAGCTCTATCTAACATGGGAAAGGGTACCTAAGAACATAAAAACCAAGAGGAAGGGGATCCTGTGAGTCTCCTTGGGGGTAAGCTACCACTGTTAGAGATGAACACTTCAGTCTGGGATGTTCAGTACTGGACATAAAGTACTTGTGTAGTATCCAGGTGGTGGGGGAGGGGGTGTATGGGTTGTGGTTCAGGAGGAGATGTGCCCCGGGGAAGTCAGTACAAAGACAGCAGCTGAAGATAGGAGAGAGAATCAGGTCTCCCAGAAAGAGTGAGAAGAATACGAAGGACTGAATCACCACTAACTCAGGACAGACAGAAAAAAGATGCTGCATGGAAGGAGAAAAACCAACTAGAGAGGTGGAAGGAAAGCTTAGATACAGCAATGTCATCAAAACCAAAGGAGTTTCAAGGCAAAATCTCTAACTTCCCATTAAACTCTTGAAGTCTATGATTCTGGTTGCAATTGAAATGATCCTGAGTTTTGCTAAGAGATTGATATAATTGAAATACAAGGGGAAATATCCAAAGGTCTTTGGAAGTCGATGCACAACAGATTAGTTAAATTTCTCATTGTTTTTACAAGCACAAAATGAAAAATTGTTTCATTTTAGGTGGGGATGGATTTTATTTGCTTTGTTTTGCAAGTTGAATATTTTCTTCTTCTATATATTCCATATATTTCCTTATATATGCCCATATAATTTCTCAGATTATTTCCTGGTCACTAAAAGAATGCTCATTATTATCTGGAATATCAAGCTTGGTTTTTAAAAACTCTTTTATCCTCCTGTCTCTGGAGGCAGCAATCATTACACTGAGTTTTCCATGACTTCGAGGGCTCCAGAATCTCTAACTACCTCTGTGGTCTGTGACGCCATGGGATATCACAGTTTGTAAAATTTCTGTCAAGCGCACAGTTTAGGGTTGGTTGATGGGTTGGTTGGTGTTTTGTTCATCTGTAGTTGTGAGAGTAAAGCTTTGGGGAATGTAGCCTTATAGAAATGTGAACTAGCCATGAGCGTATTAAATGTTTTGTTTTGCTTGTTTGCTTTGCTTTGAAAGCCTTTAGGTTGGAGTTGTATGCCTTGGGGCCTTGTTTTGTTTAGGACTATTTCAGTCAATCTATGAGCTATTTAGCCTGCACCTGACCAAGAATATTTACTCTGACCCATTTCATAGATAGCCGTTTGGTGTTTACTTTCCAGGGAGAAAAATGCTTAGTCAGCCAAGAAAAATACTGCAAATGTTAGCAAGAAAATCTTATGTGACAGCTTAGCCAATGAATTGTATTTTGACCCTCTTCTGAAGAGTTCAAGTTCAAGTCTCTTCAAGTGGAATTGAATCAGGAGGAAAATAAACCAAATTTATGTTACTATATAAATTAAATTCTTTCCATGAAAATGAAACTTACAAACAGGGTTAAAACTTGCACTCCTAGACACCTTACAACAGTAATCAACAGTATTAATGTCCCCTATTTTCTGTTCTCTCCTTTTCTCATTACAGAAAAGGCACAGGAAACATTTCATTCATTTCTGGAATATAGCCACCTCTGGCATGAAAAGCAACAAACTTCATTTAACAGCTGTACAATAAAACGTTTCACAATAGTGTACAAAGATAGTCCAGGCCAAAGAAAGCTGCTGTTCAGGGTGAATTTAGCTGTAGCTTAGCTGGCATGCTATGGGGATGACTGTGCAGCCATCACCTTGGGAAACATCACTGTTTATGGGTGGAATTGTGTTCCCCCAAAATTCATATGTTGAGCTCTTAACTCCCAGTACCTCAGTATAACTATATTTGGAGATAGGGCTCTTAAAAAGATAAAGTTAAAATGAAGTCACTATGAGGAACCCTAATCCCATATGACTGGTATGTCCTTATGTATGTCCTTAAAAGAAGAGAAGATTAGATCACAAACACCGAGGGAAGACTCTGTGAAGACACAGGGAGAAGGTAACCATCTATAAGCCAAGGAGTGAGGCCTCGGGAGAAAGCAACCCCACAGACACCTTGCTGTGGGACCTCCAGCCTCCAGAACTGTGAGAAAATGAAGTTCTGTTGTTCAAGCACCCCCATCCTGTGGCATTATGAATGGCAGCCTGAGCAAACCAACACAGCACAGCAGCAGGCATAAGTAGCTCTGCAGATTTATCAGATGAATCCCAGAAACAAGATGCATGAGGCAGTGTGGTCCTCTCCATTTCTGCCCCCATCAGCTGATCTGCCCTCTTCTGAGTCTCCCCTCAATTCGTTCCCGGATTTAGTTAGTTTTTACGCATGGTAACACATTAAAATCTAAGCTAGTCCCAACAAGAAATCGATGGCTACGTTTCTTTCAGCACGTGCACACGCTCATGCAAACACATTCTGCATTAATAACTAATAAATATTCTGGTAAGTGTTCTAATGGCCAACAAGAGGCAAATTTCTAGCAAGCCGAGATACTTTTGTACATGAGCTACATGGGAGAAATTCAGAGCCCATTTATGTTATTCTCCTTAAGTCCTATATAAGGCATAGGGATTTAATGTGAATCTCTCACAACAGTCTTCTCTTAGAACTTTATTTATTTATTTTTGGCTTCATTTAATTCAGAATATGTATTTGGGAGAATGCCCACCAACATGAATTAAACATAGGAAATTGAGCCATTAACATATGAACTAAATGCAATAAAACCATTTTTTAAAATCAGAATGAAATTACCCCAGTTAATGCAGAATGTTTATGAAAGTTTTGCTCTTTAGGGCAATAGCATTCCCTCTGGACCTGCAACTTCTCTGGAAGGGAGAGGGCAGAAGGAGTTCAGTTTGCAAATGGAGCAACATAGACACAAAGAAAGACTAGATCTGCTTCCATCACTCAGTGCTGGGGCCTCTAAGTCTTGACTGGGTCCTACGCCTAAGAAAATTTTAAGCATGCACCCTAAAGGAATAAATCTTTTGATTTATTTCCTTGTGAATGATACACTATGCTATTGCAGTAATATACTACATACATCATAAAACATCAGAAATAGAGTTTTGTAAGGATGAATTTTAAATTCATTTTCTTCTCCTGGGTTATCCTGTGTTCTCTTTGCCCTGGAAACCACTGAATTATTGAGGGGGTGGGAGTTAGGGACAGGTTCTTGGGCTCCCTTCAACACATCTATTTGATCATCCTGCCTCTCCCCAGTTTCACAAAGTAAGTACTTTTTTGTGGGCAAAGGAGCACATGCCATCTATACACTGCTCACACTTGGGGCCACAATATCATCTCTCCAGAAACTCCCTGAGGACCACGCGTTAAATACAGACAGGTGGACTTCTTTTTTCTTTTCCTTTAGCTAGGCTGTACCTATCCCCATAGTACTATTGGCCCAAATCCTCCAGTTTAAGTGGAATCACCCTCCAAGGTCTGGGCTTATGTTGCACTTAAACACCACAGTAGAAGAAGATAACAATGTGATGCCAATGACTTCAGCATTAAAATTTTTGGTCTCTGAACCTTGTAAATGAATGTAAATGTGTGTGATAAACTAAGCAAAAGTCTTCAGGTGCAAACATTTACTTTAAGCCCAATAGCACCTTTTGTTTCAGTTCAGCTTCTTTTTCTTTGTTAGGTTTTAATTAAATTTCAATCAATTCTTACCACTCAGAATGGTAACTATAAAATTATCCACTATTATAAAAATACATTTCTATTTCTCTATTCTTTTTTATTTTTAATTTTATTGTTGTTGTATTATATCCATTCTATTCTTTCTTATGGGAGCTTTACTTAAAACCCATGATTATGATTTCTGGACTTGAGATTTAGTGTGGTTTTTCTTTGCTTGCTTACTTTTACTTTCTGTCTTTACTGTATGCCTAAAATACTTTTTGCCTAAAATACTTTTTTTTTTTTTTAAGATTTTATTATTTTTAGAGAGAGGGAAAGGGAGGCAGACAGAGAGGGAGAGAAACATCAATGTATGGTTGCCTTTCACGTGCCTCCAGGTACAGACCTGGCTGGAGACCTGGCTGGAGACCTGACTTGCAACCCGATTATGTGTCCTGACTGGGAACCGGACCAGCAACCTTTGGGTTCGCAGGCTGGTGCCTATCCATTGAGCCACCAGTCAGGGCCTTGCCTAAAATATCTTTGTAATATAAAACTATATATTGTATAAAAACGATAATGTTCCTTTAAATGAAACAGGTCAGATATTCATATCTAAGTAAAGGAATATGTAAATCTGAAAAACTCATTGCATCTAAAGATGTAAGGAGGCTTTGCAGAGTCTGGCAAAGCAGAAACTAATTGTATTTTTCAGGGTTAACAGCATACACTCTTCCTGGAAATAAACACATGACCAGCTTGAGGAAATAAAAGCATGACCCCCACCCCCAGTGGCGACATCTCTGCACTGGCTACAGCATGGTCAACGGTACCCTGATCTCCCAGATTACTTGCTAAACTTACAAGATGCCCCTTCGGCCTCCAAATCGATTTTTTCTTTATACTCAGCTGAATGATTGATGAAAGCATCTCCCATCCTAGAAACCTGAAATTTTAAAACTAGATGACATTTCAAAAATCATCAAATAATGCAATCCCCTGCACTTTTCTAGCTGAAAAAGTCACCACCCAGAGACATGCAGCATCTTGCTCAAGGTGACCAGTATGTTAGGGACAAAGCCTAGACTGTAACCCTGTCCCTCTGACATTAAGCTCAACAATAGCCAACTATGTTGACTCCCTGTTTAACACATTTCACTGTCTCATTTCATTTATCCTAGCTTATTACTTCCATTTACGTCTTTATTATTGTTGCAATATTGTTGTTAGGGGTCTCAAACCATTTATGGCAATAGGTGGGGGACCAAATATTTCTATTTTAAAGTTCAGGACAGTCTTTCTCACCCTCAATTCAGTGTTTCTTCTAAAGTCGGTAGGTAGCATGTCAGAAGCTTGGGGCTCATTTACTTCATACTCACAATATCTGCTGTGTCCCGGGGGCATGAAGACTTGCAATCGTGGGCAGGCTTCCTTCCTAACTGGAAATTCCTTGAAGATGATTTCCTCAAGTGTTTTTGCAGGTAACAATAGAGGCAACTTAGGCATCTATTCAATAAGTTATTTCATAGCTAAAAATAAAATTACCAAAGGTTAGAGTAGAAATCCTTGTTAGAAACCATGATAATTTGAAGCTTTGCAAAACACAAAATAAGAATCCATTTGGGGGAAGGGAAATTTGTATAAGGTAGTTTTATGTTGACTTATAAATTTAGATAAAAGCTAAGAAAAGAACCATTTGTGAAAATGGTCTGAGACAATATCAGTAGATGTAGTAGATGGTGCTTAAAAGGTAAGAGATTTTTTTTTCTGGGAAATGCATTTGATTTTCTATTTCTGGAATCACTTTACTTTCCATGGAAAAAGACTGCGATATCAGAAAGACTGGGAGGTGAAAAATCACAGTCTTTGATTGACTAGAGAATCAACAATAACATTTGTAAAAATATTTATCTATTTAATACTTGAGGGTGGAAGAATAGGAACAAAAAGAATACATGGAATATTTCTGACTCTGAAAACACAACTAATTAGCCACAGCACCAAAAGAAACAATAAATTGAGCTTCCCAGTCTGCTAGGACATTAAATTAACAATGACTTGTAAAAATTCAGTTATAATTCACTTATCTCCTACTAGATGACTGCTCACAATTGGCATTGATAATCTTTTATCCAAGTAAAATCCTAAAGAGAAAAGAATCTCTTACATTATTATTTTATTTTTAATTTTATTTTATTCTTTTAAAGATTTATTTAAAATATTTCTAGGGAGAGAGGGAGAGAGGAAGAGAAATATCAATGTATGGTTGCCTTTCACCTGCCTCCAGCTACAGACCTGGCTGGAAACCTGGCTTGCAACCTGGTTATGTGCCCTGGCTGGGAATCAAACCAGTGACCTTTGGGTTTGCAGGCCAGCACCTTATCCACTGTGCTACCAACCAGGGCCTACATTATTATTTTATATGTTTATATTTTTATTATCTCTTTCTACTCTTTGTTTGAAATGCTATAACTAAGGTTGTGAATTATACACATTCTATAGTCCATTTACATCCAGCTAGGGAATAGTGACCATTCTTAGAACAATCTGCTGTTAATTCACTGGCCTTAAATTAAGGCTGTCAATCATGGTTGGAACAGAACAAGGTGAATTTTTTGCAATGAACATATCCATCAAATGCCAAGTCAAGGAATATGACATCTCTGTTTTAGGTAAGGCTTAAAAGATAATATATATCCTTCCATGGTCAAACACAGAAATAAGACTCACTCTTACTTATTCTTCTAAGGGTGGATGGTTACATACCAATGGAAACAGGTGCAAAAAAAATCCAATTCAAAAACAAAACCTTTGGACATAAAATTACATTGAGAAATAGCCTATTACTTATTTTATTTTCTAGATTAAAATAGAGAAGTTTCCATTATCTTGTTTGTAAAACAAAAACATAATATGTAAAAGTATATTTATTTTATCTCAATAACAAGATCAGCAGTAAAAATAATAATTAGAATAGGTGTCACATAGCAAGGGCTTTATGCTCTGTTTGTGTTCATGATCATAATAATAGAACCTCAAGGTATAGCAATGAAGAATTAGCTTATTTTAAAGCAATTATGTGGGAGGCAGCTAATAAAATTACATTGACATTATATGCACTTGTCTTTTTACAAGAACCACGGCAATCAAATCAAATTAAATTTAAAAGAATTCACTAAAATACTGACTACTCAAAGGTGATCAACAGATCTTCCTTAAGCATCTAACTGTAATAATTAGGAGGGTAATGTTTGATTTGCCCATAAAACTCATTATTTCTTTTTCTATTTCTGGGACTCATTTATCTCACTTACCTATGACCTGTTTAGTATGGATCTGGGTCACTTTTAAATGAAAGAGTATGCATTTTGGGGTAATGAGATGTCCACAAAAGGACTGTGGATCTAAACAAAATACAGGCATTCCGTAAGATACAAATATCCAACTTCTAAGTCCACATACACATAAGCACAACCCTGGAGAGTGAAAAATATAACAAATCTTGCCAACCCCAGTGCCCACAGGCTCATGTAGGCAGCATAAATGAACAGAGCCACTTTCTAAGTGAAGGCAGCCACTATCCAGGCCACCGAATTATCACTATACGGGAATAAGGAGCAGCAAATCCACATTTTATATACAATCGCTGAATGTTTAAATGTTGGACAAGTCAAAACTTTTTAAAAAATGCTGTGTAGGCCACACAAATGACATTTATCAGCCACCATGAACCTTCTTCAATGTAAAACTCAGGATATTCAAGAAGAATAATTCTCTAAACCATCTTTATTTTAAAAATGTGTAAATCTAATCTGTACCACTTGTAAACATCTTTCCAGAATATAAAATAGCGAATCTATAATTGGTTAGGAAGGGAATTATGTAATAGAACATAAGTGACTAGTTTTTTCTCTAGTTCACACAGCATTTTCTGCCAGCACATTCATGTTTTGCAGTAATAGTAGCTGCATGCAAAGTACGTTGCCTAGCTCACTGCAGCAAGTCCCAGAGTGTCGTTCTATTTACCCTGTTCTGTCTTGGATGTGACCATTGACAAGTGTTTGCCCATCTTTGGTATTTTGGTCTTGTCTTCATCACCTGCAGACTTTCTTTAATATCCCTTTTATTCAGCCACCTTTATTATTTTTTAAAGATTTTATTTCATTATTTTCAGGAAGAGGGGAAGGGAGAGAGACAGAGAGGGAGAGAAATATCAATGTATGGTTGCCTTTCACCTGCCTCCAGCTACAGACCTGCCTGGAGACCTGGTTTGCAACCTGGTTGTGTGCTCTGGCTGGGGAATTGAACCTGCGACCTTTGGGTTTGCAGGCCGGCGCCTTATCCACTGTGTTACCAGCCAGGGAATTACCTTCATTTTTTAAAGTCTTATATATGAGTATTACATATACTGTATATGTATACATATATATGACTTAGCATGATTCTGATTTATAAAATACTAGAATTTAATTAAAATTATGATTTTATTGGCTCTCTATTTAAAATGTTGCCTCAGTATTAATTGGTCTGCCTCAATCTAATTTTTCCCAAAAGTGCTGCTATTTTTGGTGTGGGCTTTTGTAAAACACATTTGTTTTCCAGGAATACATTGATTATATTACTGCAGAAATGTTACTCCTCATTGAGATATGGATGTAGGATTTCATGTTAGAGCTATTAATTAATTAATTAGTGTCATTAAACAAGACTTTCAATATATAGTAGTCCTCCTTATCCACAATTTTGTTTTCCACAGTTTCAGTTACCCAGGGTCAACTGTGGTATTAAATGGAAAATTTACATTTTCTACTTAAACAATTCATAAGTTTTAAGTTGTGTAATGTACTAAATAGCATAATGAAATCTCAAGTGGTCCACTCCATCCCATCTGGGACATGAATCATCCCTATTTCCAGTTTCTCCATGTGGTATGTGCTCCCTGCCTATGAGTCATTTAGTAGCGAGCCTTCTCTGTTATCAGATTGACTGTCAAGGTATCATAGTGCTTATGTTCAAGTAACTCTTATTTTACTTCATAATGTCCCCAAAGCACAAGAGTAGTGGTGCTGGTAATTTGGATGTGCCAATGAGAAGCCATAAAGTGCTTTCTCTAAGTGAAAAGGTGAAAGTTCTTGATTTAACCAGACATTATATCACCTCACATTGTTACAAGAAGAAGAATGAGTATAGTATATAATATCTTATAGTATAATAAGATATTTTGAGAGAGAGAGAAAAAGGCCACATCACATAACTTTTCTTGGAGTATACTATTATAATTGTTCTATTTTATTATTAGCTACTGTTATTAATTTCTTACTGTGCCTAATTTATAAATTAAACTTTATCATAGGTATGTATTATAGGAAAAAGCATAGTACAGGGTGGGGCAAAAGTAGATTTACAGTTGTTTGTATGGAAAATAATAATAATTAATAAACAATAATACAAGAACAAACTGTTTTGCCTACTCACAACTGTTAACCTACTTTCGCCTCATCTGTGTATGAAGGATTCAGTACTACCCACAATTTCAGGTATCCATTGGGGTCTTGGAACTCATCCCCCTTGGATAGGGGGGACTTATGAAGGTGATTTATTTTTTAACTAAGACTTTTGGTTTTAGTCAGTTCATGAAGATATAACAAAACACCATAAACAACAAACATTTGTTTCTCACAATTCTGAAAGCTGGAAAGTCCAAGGTCAAGGCATTGGCAGATCTGGTACCTTCTGAGAGCCTGCTTCCTGGTTTGTAGATAGCTACCTTCTTACTGTATCCTCACATGGCAGAAAGAGAGCAAGGTGGAGAGAGTGAAAGATAGAGGGGAAGAGGGGAAGAGGGGAAGAGAGAGAGACAGAAAGAGAGACAGAGAGAGAGAGAGAGAGAGAGAGAGAGAGAGAGAGGTGTCTGGTTTCATCAATCCCATGATGGGAGCTTTACTCCCATGAGCTCATCTAAACCTAGTTGCTACCCAAATGTGCTATTGCCATATACCATCACTTTGAGGGTTAGGAACACATGAATTTGGGGAGGACACACACATTCAGCCTATAGCTCCTTTCCATGTATAATTTAATTTAATCTTCTCAAGAACCCTATCTATGCAGTAGCTACATACAAGTTGGAAATGATACCAGCTATCCTGCTAGGCTCTGAGGACATAGTAACGAACAAGACAAATCTGGCCCTTACAATCATAGAGCAAAGCTCCTTTATTGGGTAGATATAAGAACCCCCATTACAAATGCTTGCTTGTACTAAAAAGTCGTTTCTGTTGTAGAAGCACTCTCCTCCCCAGAGGCCCATCGAATCAGGGAAGCCTTTTGTCACTGTATTTTCTGTCACTGATAATGGGAGTGGCAGTCTTTCCACTCTGCTGCTGGTGACTCTCCTGCCCTCTCACTGCCACTGAAAGAAGCCATGCAGTGGCCTTTTGTTGCCTGAAGTACTCTTGCTTCTCTCTGAACTCTCAGCTGTGTAATCCTTGCCCTCTGACCTCTGAACTAGTTGTTGAGATCTGGCCTTTCTGGGGTTGGAGCCTCAGCTTTTCCTGTATTTTCCAGCTTCAATTGCTCATCTGCTCATGGTCCTCAGCTTTTGGTTTTGCCTGAAGCATGTCCCCTGTTCCTTCTCAGCTGTGCAGAATTAATATCTGCTAATGTTGGGTCCATCCCTGCAAAGAGACTGTGAATCTTGGACTCCAGCCCTGCCAAGTCTGGGGCTCCCCCACAAGAGTTCTTCAGTCATCCATGACCCCTCCTTGCCATGCTATGGAACCATTGTCCTGTGGAAACAATGTGTCTGCATGCCTAGCTAGTTCTATAAACCACATTCAATTTATAATCTAAAAAGACCTATGTGTGGCTGGGAAGAAAGAGTGAATGGGGCTTTTGAGCAGTGGGATATCTAGAAGGACAAACTTGACTTAGGAGATAGCAGAGCACAACAGAAGTAGAAATGCTGGTGATTAGAGAGGGAGACTGAGAGAGGGATTTCGTTGCAGTGAGAGGAACTTTGTGAGGAACCCTGAAGTTAGAGTGAAAAATTTGGACCTGGTAATGTAAGCAGTAGAGAATTCTTAATCAGAGGAGTCACATGGTCTCCGGATTTGAAGATAGCTGGGGTTTTTTGTTTGTTTGTTTGTTTTGTTTCATTTTAAAGATTTTATTTATTATTTCCAGAGAGGGAGGAAGGGAGAGAGGCAGAGAGGGAGAGAAACATCAATGTATGATTGCCTTTCACCTGCCTCCAGCTACAGACCTGGCTGGAGACTTGACTGGAGACCTAGTTATGTGCGCTGGCTGGGAATCGAACCAGTGACCTTTGGGTTCGCAGGCCAGCGCCTTATTCACTGTGCCACCAGCCAGAGCTAATAGCTGGTTTTAACAGGGTGGGACCAGAAATGAAAATTAGAATAACTACCTAGAGACCCACTCTATCTATGTATCTAGTCATTCATCTACCTATCACCTGCCTATTTATCTACTATCATATATTTATCCACCTACTCATCTATCTACTATCTATCTATCCAGCTATATAGCTATCCACCATCTATCTATCCATCCATCCAAGAAAACCCAAACGATCAGCAGAGTTTGAAAATTATAGGAGGGGACAGATTCAAGGGACATTGTAAGAGTTTTTGGGAAGGAATTAGTCAGAATTTTGTCCAGCCAGATCAGCACTTCATCCTCAGAATGGAAACCTCAACCTAAGGAACCTTCCAGTGTTATTACTGTTGTGAAGATCTTCAGAGAGAAAAGTCATGGGAACAAAGGAATTTCCATAATGAATGAGACCCTTGGGCCCTTCCAATCAGCATGCCATCGACCACAGCAATAGGGGTGCCTTGAGAGCACCCTCTTCTCATTCAGGTGCTGGCTCAGAAGACCACCAAGGGTCCACATATACACACAAGGTCTCAGGTGTTGAAAGGCTATTGAAGTGCTAAACACAGAATATGCAATTCTGGAAGGCATGTTAAAAAAGGACTCATAGGGCCATGGCTGGTGGCCCAGTGGATAAGGCACTGGCCTGTGAACCCAAAAGTTGCTGGTTCGATTCCCAGCCAGGGCACATAAATAGGTTGCAAGCCAGGTCTTCACCCAGCTCTATAGCTGGAGACAGATGAAAGGCAACCATACACCAATGTCTCTCTCCCTCTCTGCCTCTCTCCCTTGCCCTCTTTCTGAAAATAATAAATTAAATATTTTAAAGAGGGTGGGGCTCATATACCAGTGACAAATGACACATGTGTCCCAGCACTAGTTCTTCTTGCATTGAGCAACATCCAATCAGGAAAGAAATGGAGACCTGATGGTATTTTTTTTCTGCTTTGAGCATGTGGGAAGATTGGTTCTCAGTAAAATTCCTTCCGTTCATTTCCTTCACTTTCAGCATCTAAACCAATATTCAATTCATCTGGGAAACCTCCCTAGGTTGCTCCTAAACTTGGTGTTTTTCCTGGCTCAGGAGCCCGTAGTATATAACCTACTTCAAGGAACAGAAAGATTCACAAACTTCAGAAATTTTAATATCAATAAATTAGACTATTAAAGATTATTAAGCTATAAAATTAGACTATAGATATTATCATAAAGGACCCTTATAAATAGCTATTATTTTCATTGCTTTATAAGATTTGGTACATATTCATCATTTTAAGAATATAGGTAATGCATTATGTATATGACACAATTATGTATTAATTTGGCATTTTCTGTTATTTGTTTTGTAATAGTATTCTTTAATAATTTTATGAGCACTTCTAGCTATATTGTAAATTTCCTTTGGGCACAAACCTGGTGTATTAATTTTTTTGGTATCATCCTCTAGCACTTACTTCTATTTCTTGGTACCTAGTGAGCATTCAATAAATGCCCTTCCCATCAGATCAAGTTGTTAAGTCAGAAGAGAAGTCAATGGTTTATAGTCAGGTCTAAATCTTTTGTGACTGGAGAAGAAAGGAAATAGGCAGGTATTTTAGCTTTAAAATGACATTGGAAATTTGTTTTTTCTCTGTAGCACTTCAAATAGATGATATTGGATTTACCATATACGAGGGATCATGAAAGTGCAATACGAAACCCAGATGACAGCATGAAATATATTTTGTGTGTATTTACACAATTTCACAGAATCAATCAGCATCCTTTGGACCGAGTTAATATGAACTCCAGTGGCAGTAACCCTCGGACCTCTCATAGAATTTACCGATGGGAAACAGTGACAGTGCCCATGGATGCTTTACCTCTACTGCAGACTGTGATCTGTGGATGACAGCCTCCAAAAAACACATTGACACAATAGGCTGTCATGACTCAGATGGGGCCTTTCTGTGATATCAGGCCAGTGATCCGCAGACAATGTCTCGCCGGGAGGACTCTCAATTGCCTTCTCCCAAGCTTTCCCTCTTGCTTTCAGAGCCTGTCCAGGTCCTTTCCGGAGCTCAGGGACATCTTCTGTTCTCTGAGTCTATTGAAGCTTGCCTCAAGGGGCCTCTGTTCCGCCCATGAGCTGTTGCAAAGGTGCTGAGGAAATGAAGAACGCTACAGATGGAAGATTTTCTCCAATTTGCAATGGTGTAGGTGTAGATGCTTTTGCTAATAAAATGTAATTAAGCTTCAACCGTCATATTTGGCCTTTCTTATCAAGCCCTGTTAACCAGCTCACAAGATGCTTTGTTTATACCTAAGGAGGCCTTGCTACCCATCAAGTGATGTCTGTCAGCCAACGAATATTTGGTAAATGTACTCAGCATTGGGCAAAACATTATAGTCGATGTTGGAAAACCATTGGCTTCTAGGCTGAAGTAGCTTCTGGCAGAGTTAGAAGAGGTGACGTTGACTCAGGTGTAATTATGGCTAAATTGCTGGGTTGGTGTATTCTGCATTCCGGACTGCTTGATGTTTGTCCATTCAAAGTTATCTCATAAACACCTGTACTTAACTCATCTTTGCTCTGTACAGTGTCACCATGGGCATATGAGCTGGCACTGAGCAATAACTCAGGAGGTAGTATATGGCTGGGGAAAGAGTGGACTCACCAGCAGCTACTGAAAAGACCAGAACCTTTCATGCTCAATCAAAGCATGTGGAAAGGAGAACGGGGGAAAGGGAGAAGATAAGGAATTACTAACATTTACAAATACCAACTATGCTCAAACATTTCACAGGTTGCTTCATTTTCCCTTAATGAAGGCTCTGTGAGGTGTGGACTTCCTAACATCATCATTTTACAAATAAAAAATAGTAGCTCAGAGAAATCACACATCTGGCCCCAGGTCACACAACCAGGAAATGATCCAGCTAAACAAAGCTCAAGCCTGAATCTGTTTGCTCCAAAGTACACTTTTTCTACTCCACCATCATCCCTATCGTGCCTCTTGTTATTTTGACCAAAGTGTTTGAATAACCACTGTCTTATATGTGAATGGTCTTCTTCAAAGCAACCTCTGATTCTGGGTTGGGTGGGAAAGGGAGTGATCAAGCACTGGAAGACAAATGTGAAGAACAGATTCAAGACTCTACCTTCTTCCAATTCACAAAGCTGAGGCTAGGGCTGGTGTTCTCCCAGGATGCCCCAGTCCAGCGTACTGGCCAGAATCTATCCTGACTGGTTACTCCTAAAGGCATTTAGAATGTGACTTATTTTAAAAATATCATAACCTGTAATATCTTTAATGGATCCTGAAAAATTGAGGACACTGACTATTGGTTTTTGAGAGGAATAATGTCAAACCTGACGCAGTTCTAGGGTTAAAAGAAGACAATATGAAAGACATTAATTGCTGGGATAAAATTTATACTGAGAAAAAAATCAATTCTTTCAATCAAACTATATGTAAATATATATTCCTAAAATAGGAAATAAACACAAAGTTTTATGTTAAATTTAAAATATATATTGTAATTGGCTTGCACTTTGGTCTAAGTTTATGATATAGAGGACTTAGATTTTTATTTGTTGTATAGATACTTAAAACATATAACTATTCTTCTGGTTACTCTATTCCATTTACTATACCTAACTCCTCAGAGATAAGCACCTTTAACAGTTTAGTATGTACTTTAGATTTTGTCTATCCATAGTGGATAGACAAACACATATTTAAAATATGTGTTTATCTAACAAAAATTTAGTTATATATGGTAATTTATAGCTTTTCTTTTTTTTTTTTTGTATATGATATAGCAAGGATATTTTCCTTTGTCAACACTTAAGATCCATTTTGTTCTTTTCCATAAATGCATGGTATTCTGTATATAGGTATATCATAACTTTAAAACTTATAGACATGCATTTAGTGTTTTAAATGTTTTGATATTTCAAATAATGGTACCCCAAACTTCCCTGTGCATTTTTGCACACTTACATAAGTATTTTGATAAGAAAAATTTACCCTTTAAAGTGACTTAATCTCCCTTTAGCAAATTAATATCAGGCATTAGTCTGTACCTACTTCATAGAGATTTGTGCATATATTTACTATTAGTCTATATAATTTACTGACATATTATTATACCAATATGACAAGTTGGTATTACTCCTATAGTTCTTCATTAAATGCAACCACCAAATACATGGTTACATTTATAGTTTTATAGCAACTTACTTTCAGTCATGGTTCATGGGCACAATTGCAGTGAAAATAGGGCACTATCCTAATAGGTTTCAGAAGCACTGTCAGAATTTAGAATAGTAACTCAGTGAGTACTGGAGTAAGTGGAGGAGGTTTCTTGGAAGAGATGGAACTTCAGTGCCTTCCAAAATAAGGAGGATTTGAATTGCCTAAAAGTGGGGGAAGTGAAGTATGAACCTGAGAAGTCAGGATCTTTGACAGAGCTGAGATGGGCCAATGAAAAAGTACATTTTGAGAAGAGTGTGACAAAGGGATAGAAGTATAAAGGCTTTGAAAAACAGACCAGAAAGTCTAGATTTGATATAGAAATGGGGAATCAGAACCAATGAATGGTTTGGAAGAGTATTTAACAACCGACAGCTGTTAAGAAGAAAGGCTCGAAGAGGAAACAAAATGAGGTGTTAGACCAGTAGATCTGGGGCCTACCCTAGGATGGTAACCCCACAAATACGCTCGGTCAAACATTCTATAGAAAAAACCAACATGACTGCTTACTGAGAACTTGCTTTGTGCCAGCCCTGTTCTAAATCCTCAAGTCAGCATATTTAACCCTCCTCCTGAAGACCCTTTGAGTTTGCATGATAAATAACCTCAGGGAGGAGATATGCGAGGCTCAGAGATGTTAAGTGACTTGGTTAAGGTCACAGAGATTACAAATCGCAGAGTTGGGATCCCAATTTATGTCCAAATCCAAAGCCAGGAACCAGAGCTGAAATGCAGAATTATATCCCAAACATTGTGAAGATTCCATTTCATATTAGCTCATAGTTTCAAAAAGGAAATGGTCCATCTTTTTTTACTGTTTCTCTCCTTCCATGGAAAACTATTAAAAGGCAGTTTCCTAAGAGAGAGAGAGATAGAAAGAAAGAAAGAGAGAGAGAAAGAGAGGGAAAGAGTTCAGATCACCCCTGGGATAGCTCCCCTAGGTTTATCAAGTCCTTGAGAAGTTAAATAACCAAAATTCTAATACCAGTTTTGTCAACTCACTGAGTTACCTCACACAACGTCACCTAACTTTTGGGAACCTCGTTTTGTCATTCACAATGCAGAGTAATGATACAACAACAGATGCCTCCTAGCTCCTAAATACTACAGGGCTCTTGGTTTTTGTATTGTTGTTGCCAAATACTGCTGATTATAGGACTGAATTAACAATCTCAGTCTTTCTAGGCCTGCAGGAGTAGGCATAGCTTTTTATAATTCCCTTATGCATTCATTAATTTAATCCTCTGTATAATAAACATTTCTTGACTGCCTACTATGTGTCAGACACTTCTCTAAATGCTATAAACATAGCAAGGAACAAAACATTGACTTCATTTTTTGGTAGAATAATGATAGCTAACTTTTACAGTGTGTCCTCGTCTTAAGTGTGATGCAAGTATTAAATCATTTTCATCTGTACACCAACCTATGAGGTATTTCTTCCTAAGAATGAGTCACAGTGAGAGTAAGTAGCTTCTCAGAAGCATGTCTTCTTCAGGCATTATTACATAGCTGCATTTTGCTTCTCAGTCTCCTTGGCCAGCACCCTGATTGAAATGTTACAGTAACTTCACCCTAAGTCAGTCCACCCTGCCGGCTCAGGGTTCGGCTCTAAGGACAAGGCCCTGGCAAGACTCACCCACTTGGAAAAGAAATGCTGACATGGGTGTGTTTACACAATGTCTTTTCCCACAGAAACCGGCCACTTTGACAGGCATATTTTAGCAGGAAACAAGGTAGCTGGCTTTCCAAAGTGCTTGCTCTTGCATCTCATAACCCAAGGAGAAGAACAGCATCTATTTTTTTTTTTATTGGCCCATAACCTTTTAGTTCTATGAGTTTGGCACAAAATGACAGCTGTTAACACAGCAGGCCACCTCCTGGCATTCCAGTGATGGCTATATTAGTGCCACCACAGGCCCACGCCTGTCATAGCCTTTCGTGAAGCAAAGTGCCACTAATTTTCCCCTTACAAAGACCACAAGATGGTATCCAGGCTGTGCCTTTCAATTTATATTGTTCTGCCATGCAGCAGCCACATCATGAATTTTAAATGCCTACTGTGATTTGGTCCTATAACTGCTCAATGCCATTACCAAGAGAACGGTGCAAAGTAAGTATAATAGTATTTTAACAGTGAAATCTACTTCCAATAAATCCAGAGAACTGAGAATAAATTCTGTTGAGAATCCTCATTAAATACTAATTCCCTTGCCTCCTCCTCTCCCCCTCCCCCATCCTGACCTCACCCCCTCCCACATTACTGTGAACCTAATTTTACAGGACTCAGTATAGCACCAGAACAAAGGAGCATGAGCATCTTACTGCCTTTAGTGGATGCTGGTAATAAAGGGGAGCGATAGTGAAGTTAAGACAGAAGAGAAAGATAGAAGAAGAAAAAAGGAGGCCTGTTGACTGTGGCTTCATTAATAATTCATAATCTGTCTCCCCAAAGCAAGGCTTCCTACTGACTTTCTTTCTGAACTGATGTGACCACAGTTCTCTGAAACATCCATGCTTGAAGGAAAATCAAATCTTTGCCTTGTCTTCACTTAGTGGCTCACACTCAGTCACCAGGTCTGTGGATACTTCCTTTACAATCTCTCTCACCGTCAACCATCACTTCCATTTCCACTGCTATCACTTTAACAGTGGTCATTATAACCTAGCAACTCAATTATTGCGATTGTTAGTTTATTGTAAAGAAGATAAGAATTCAACTCTGGATGTAAACAAATCTGGGTTCAAATCCTGGACCAGCCACTTGCTAGCTGTGTGACCTTGAACAAGTTACTTCCTATTTCCAAGCCTCATCAGAAAAGTAGATATAACAATAGTAACTACCTCCAGGGTTGTTAAAATAATCAAGAGAATGTGAGCTAAGTGCTTAAGTTATTTTAAAACTATTTTGCATAATCAATGTCCTCCCTCTTTACTTTGCTCAATACATCTATTTCAAGTTTGTCTTACTAAAATAAAGCAGCAACAAGGACATTTTCTGTTCCAACACCAGAACCCTTGCACCTAATACAAAAAACAAATACTTTGGCCTCTCATTCAAGGCCTTTTACTATCAGACCCCAAGTTACCCTCTCATCCTGCCTCTATTTCATTACTATTTATCAGTCATATCATTCTTTTCCCCTTCATTTCTATCCCATCTCCATCATCCAAATGTGCACACATTTTAAGGTCTACTTCACATGCAGCATCCTTTGAAAATGTCTTTTCGATATTTCAACCGAAACTACTCTCCTTCTCCACCAAACACTGATTGACACCTATTTCCCGTGTTGTTGATGTTACAAAGTACACATTGCTAAGCTTGAACCCCTTCTCTCATGTATTTCCATTTTAACTTAGTGATCACATGAGGATGTCCTTTGTTTCCATCCCAAAGGACCACCTTCCAGGTGAAGCTGTCTTGGAATAGAGACCTTTTCATTCTTTAGTAGCTCACTGGCTTGGGTGCAGCCCAAAGCACACATATCCCACATGAACACCTAGGTGGATCAATTTTGGAAGAACATGCCTTCAAACAATGTGAACTTGGACCCAGAAAAAACTGAGATTTCAGTGCCCTGGATGCTGGGTTGGTAGCAGGTGAGGTAAAGTCAACAGTGAATATCAGGGGCAGGGGCCTGTCCTCAGGGCAGAGGCCTGTCCTCAGTGCAGAGGAGGGTCCTTCCCACAGATGCCCATGGCATGTCCCTGGAAGTAGGAAAGGGTTCCTTGGGCTATGGCCATATGTCAAGGGGAGAGATAGAAACTGCATTTAAAGGGGCAGAGACCAAGGAGCGATTGCCCACCTTACATGTTGAGGAACCAGAAGGAGGGAACCCCATCCTAGATGACATCCATGGGCCTTGCTCAGTATTCCTGTCTCTGATAACAGAATGCATACGACAAAGCATTTTGTTTGAATGGAGCCTTTCTGTGCACAATGAATTACAATGAGAAAGAGATAAATAAGGTACCAGTGGGTGAATGGATTCTATTTTATAAGGAGATGAATTGTCCTCAGCCTCCATGTTTTTCTGCCATCCTTACTAAGCAAGCCATCTGTTTTTTCCCAGCCAAATGGAACAGCAGCCTCTTTGTCCTGATCTATTTGACAAATGGAAAGTCAAGTTCCTCATTCCCAGAAGCCACTGATGGTTGGCAGAGGGTGAGCCAAATCAAAACCATGGGTGTGCACAGCAGTACCAGGAACCAAAAGAAAGTGCTGGTAGGTTCTCAGAAACTGAGTCACAGTGGCAGCAAAGGAACAGTATGGGAAGGTCGCTGGGAAACACAGATGCAAAAGTCAAAAGCCAAGTTTCATAAACAGAAGAAAGAAGCAAGCTAATGAGAGGCAAAAGGTTGGGACTGTCATCAGCTTTCATCACCACCATGATCACAGTCCTTCAGAACACCTTTGCCCTAGGTGGGTTTTAGAGTTCAGAATTTTGGGGTTTTAAATATATTAATCAAACTAATTTTAATAAATATTTCTGCAACAAATTCTACTAAGTAGGTTCAATGGAGCCAGTAAATAACTTCATATAGGTTCAGGTCAGGCTTTGCTCCCAAATAAGTTTTGGCATCAATTTACAAACAAACAAACCAGCTTCTGTTCTTTAGAATTTGGGACATTACAGAATTATAAATGTGACCATGGACTAAGAGAACACTTATGTATGAAGCATGACATTGTGAAGTGTGTGAAGACCTCTACATACCTGGTGGATTGAATCTTGGAGGATGGACATCACTGCAAAATGAGGAAACTGAGGCCCCAGGAGGTTAACAACATTCTCGCAGTCATCTCATAACTCGCTTACAACTTGAAACCACAGCTATAGGTAGTTCTAAAATTTGGCTACAAGGATCTCCCTGCACCCTCCCCCCACCCCCCCACACACACCTTTTGTTATTTTTTCCTTATATGGAGAGTCACACAGCAAAGCCATTCATGTGCAGGAAACTCAGATGTATAAGAAAATTTTGACTTGATATGAGTTTAATTTAACTCTATTCTGGTATCTTCAATTATTTAATATAGCTTCTTTATCGGCATTGGCATTCTCATGTGTCGCTTGCTATTGTGGGATTCTTCATCGATGACTTTGAGTGGTATTGGAGTACACAGGGCCTCTTATTCTGAGTTTGCTCATTCACACCAGTGACTCCATTTCCTTCTAATCACTGATTTTAGGGAATACAGCTGAAGTTATTTGAAAAGTTATTTGACTCCTCAACTTCCCTGGCAATTACCTGGTGTCATGAGATCTACAAAAGAGAATTTTGTTTAAAAAACTAATTTTTTGAAATGGTAGAAGAAGAAAAGGAGATCACGTGGTCTTCCCCATAGCTTACTGATTATGCATAACTATTACGGAAATACAATCAGCCAATTGCATGTTTACCCAAGTGTGCAGGGAACAGCTTTACCAACAAACCTCTCTGTCCCTGCACATTGGCACTTGGCTCTTTCATGAAATACTCACTTGCTCCTGCAGCCTCCCCTCTGGGCGGGGTGCAGCTCCAAATTAGAAGTTCTGTGGTATCAGGAGGGGTGGCCTTAGCTCCTGCTCCCATAACCACTCTAAGGGTGCCTCTCCCTCACTCATTTTTCATGATGACCAACTCAGCTTAGACCACATGGGGAGGAATAGGAGAGCAGATGGGGGTGGGGAGGGAAAGAAACCACTCACCTTCCCTACCTTCTGCCCTATGCCTATGTTCTTAAGCTCTTGGGCTCATCGATGACCTCACTTCTATAACCAGGCACCATTGAGAACAATTCTAAGAGACAAGAATTTATCATCCAGAAACTTTTCCAAGTTTCATGATGCCCAAACTACCTCCCTCAAGTAGGCAATCCCTTTTGGAAAATAAATACCTATTATTTGGGACTTATTTTCCCCAAGTATTGGTTTTCCAGAATACACATTGTTAAATAACTTGTCATATCTATGTCCCTTTGGACTTGAATATTCTGAGAAGTTGCTTTCTCACACTTGAATCTACAAATATGTAGTTTGAAGGGAGTGGAATATGTAGCTAGGCTGAGGGAAGAAGGAGAAGTCCTCTTGCTGATGTATGTGATGATTTTCGCTTGGCTACTCTTACACTAATGTGAGTGATCTGCCAAAATCCCTGTGCACTGGGATGAAAATATATGCTTTGGTGTAGAGATTTCCTGTTACCTTGTTGATAATTCATTGTACAATGCAATCAACTTATACTATAATAATGGCACTTATAGATCACACTTTGAAGATGCTTTTTATTGACCTAATGTGAATATTATTGCCCTTGCTTATTATAGAGAAGTATCTTGTAGTAATTGAAATACAATATGGTATCATTAATCATCCCAAATACAAAATGTTAACTTTAAACTGGTCACACTGTATTAAATGCTTCTCTAACCATAAAGCAATTTGACTTGCAAGTCTGTAAAAAAGCTGGATGTTTAGGATTTAGTTTAACTTGGAATACATTTCTCTATTAGATTCTCAACAGTTTGTTTTAACTGAAATAAGATTTATTGTTATGTGGGTAGGTTTTTCCTGCCAATGTGTACTTCACTGGATAAAAATGAATGTTTGCCATCATTTTCCTACAACATGAGAGCAGGACTGTTTCTCAGCTATATGCACTGACCCTGAGAATTAGTTAACTACCTTATCCATACTTTCAACATTTTATACACCAGAACCTTAAATAAAGGAAGTGGTACTGTCAGACCAAAATTAATTAATTAATTTCATTTCATAAAAATGAGAAGAAAGGATGATCACAGATCTTGCCTACACATCATTCTGGTGTGTAGTGCCTCTAAAGCACCATTTGTTAGCAAGTAGTGACTGAAATTTTATAGGTGAAATGATTTGAGGGTATCACATTTCTTTTCACACTGCTGAGAATGTCTAATTACAAAAATTGCTTGTAAGTTGTCAACCACAGATGTAAGTAGAAAAATACCTTTTTTCTCTTTGGGCTGGATTATATACAAAGGGAGAGCTGTTGCTTGGTTTGGGATATAATATTAGTTTGTAACTAAGAAATAGTTCAGTCCATCTTTAACTTACCTTTTACATCAGAAAATATTTCTTAGGCATATGATAATTTATCTACATTATTAAATAGTTCAACTTTAGAAGCGCTTTCCTTATTCCATTTCTCTATAAAAACAACTCACTGGGTGGCATTTTCATACTTTAAAGGTTTGCACTGTAATTCCATTTTTGTTGAAAGTATCTTGTGAATTTTAGAAATAATACATGCTTGTTATAGATAATCTGCAAAATACAAAGAAAAAAATTAAATCACCCATAATGCCTCTAGGCAATATTTTCAAAGGCCTATGTAACCATTTTGAATGGTGTAGAGATGTTTAAAAACATTCATTAAAGATTGTTTTCTTTCCATTTTATTTGGAATTAATGGATAACCAGCTTAGGACCCTCTGTGATAGGTAACAGAATGATTCTACTATATGTCATTTCAAATTCAACTTTTGTCATAATTATAGTACTTTTCTTCAAAAAGACATTTTTGGCCACTTTGCAAAGAGATTAAAATGAAAATGTATGAAGAGTCCCAGAAGGTAGTCTGCTTTGAAAAGCTGTTTACTTGCCTTAGGCATGATTTGGGAGGGTAAAGGTCAAGGATGAGTCACAAGAAAGCCCCATGGGCTGTCCATTCAGACCTGTTCAATACTCTTTCATCTCTCTCTGTTTTTGTTGACACCAGCTGTGTCTACCTTAATCCTCTCTAAGGGTTTACATCTTTTTTCTTAATAATCTATAAGCAAAGCATAGAAAAGGAACATGTGCTGACTCGAAAATAATGGCTGGGGAGCAGGTGATGGGAAGAAAAGGCAAAGAAAAAGAAATATAATGGGTAGCAAATTTCTTTTTTATAAAATGTCAGAGACAGCAAATGATTCGACTCAGCATCAATGGAAGCTCTGATTCTTAAGCATTGTCCATTACCTGAAACCAAGGGATGTTAATATGCTAAATTCCCTGTATTAATCTCAAAGTGCTTCCCATAAATTATCTTTTTTGTGAAGTGTAATAGATGGCAAATATGTTTCATGATTTTGAAAGCTTTAATAATCATAAACTTTAAACACAATTAGCCTCGTAGATTATACAAGAGGCTGGTATTTTTCCTGTGCATTTCCAGTAAATAGCACTACCTTAGTAAGACACCTTGCCTTAATCCCCTCTTTCCTACAGCATAAAAGTATGGGTAAAATGGCATTTTAATGGATTTCTGAACCCTTTAGTGTGTGAAGAGCGGAAAGTAGGTAGTAGAAGGAAAATGAGTGCATCTCGATAAAATCTCTTGGTCAATAGGAATATGTGAATAACATTGACAGGATAAGGGGGTTTAGGTTGAAAGAGAGAGAAAGGAAAGAAAGAACAAAGACAACAAAAGTCCTAAAAACACAGCCATGGCCAACTAGCTGCAGAATCCAAAGAAAAATATATGAATTGCCTGACACCTAGATTGGTACATTCCCTGCTGGGCAATCTCAACCTGCAAAAGGCAGTAGGTTGGAGCCCTGTGTTGAGGCTTATGGAAAAAGTAGGACTGATGCTGTTGTGATCTACAAGGAAAACCAGAAAGCAACAAAAACGTCAATGTCAGAGAAGTACCCTAGGTGACATCTAGGAAATTTTCAGCATACTATTATTTCAGTTCTCTTCTAAAAGAAAAACAAAATCCTACATCCGATCCAGCGAGGCGGGGGTGGGGTGGGGAAGGGAGAGAGAAGGGTCATCTCCCCAGAGAGCCGGAAGCCCGGCCCAGAAGAGACGGGTAAGGCTAAGCTGCGGCTGAGCGCTCCGCAGTAACTCCTGGCAACAGTCCTTTCCAGAACAGCTGTCAAGCAGTGACTTAAATGGATGACCCGAGTGCTGGCTTTGTTTTCATTAGGTTGCTTGTTTTTTAACCCTGATATATGGCTTTGAACACCAAGGGAATCTCTTTTTTGGGAGAACTAAGCTGGCAAATATTTTAGGTTCAGAATGCACCTTTTCCTTAAATACCCGAGGGAAACAATTTTGCTTTCAGGAGCTCCACAGAACTGGTTAATATATTACCCTCAAAAGCCCAAATCCCAAAATTTAGTACTTGCCTTGTGCAAGCACTATCATTCTAATTAATGCTTTCTGCCGGTTTTAAGAAAATAGTGCTGTAAGCAACCCCCTCCTATCCTAACCCATCAGAAGCACTACCTGGACCTGAGCCCTAACTCCTCTATCAGGTGTTAGGCATCTAATTCAAGGCAACCATGGACCTGTTCCTTACTTCCGTGTGCACCTCTACAAAATGAGGGCAATCACAGCACCTACCTCTTAGCAAAACTATGAGAATTAAATGAGTTAGTGTAGGTAAAATCTACACAGTTCATGGCTCATGATTCATATCCAGTAAAAGTTGGCTAGCTATCACTACCATATCTTAGCAAATGCAAAATGCCTTCCATTGTATGATACACCATTATTTTACGCTAGTAGGAGAGAAAAAAATTCATGTCAATAAGCTGTAACAATGCTTTTTGCTTACAGTTTTCATCTGATACTTCCACCACAGTTCTTTTAATCTTATTAGATATGCATTTTATCATTCACACATATATTAAAAGGGACATATAAGTTGAATGCTTTAATGTAGTCCTAAAATTTTTTAGCATTAGAGCTTGATTCTACGGATTTTTTTGTTTGTTTGATGATCCAAGTTCTATACCAGACCACTAGAGAAAACTGCTGAGCACGCAAAACAGGGTTTATTAAATTTGCTGAGCAAGAGAAAGTACCACCTAGGTCATGTCTCAGCAGTATTTTCAAAAAGGGAGCCAGGGAAGGATTCAGGGAAGTCTTAGGGTGGTTTGGGGCAGAAGATAGTGAAGGCTGGGCAGACAGAGATCAGAATTTGTAATGAGATGTGTTACTGGAAGTCAGAGTGGTCTTATCTTGGAATGAATGAGTCTGAACAAGCTGGTGTTAATCCACTTTAGTTTGCTGTGATTGGTTTGTATAGTATGCTTTGCCAATCACTACAGTTTGGCAATCTGTGGCTTCTGTTGCATGTCTGAATCACTGTCATCAATGTTCACATTCTTCCACCCCCACATCATTCTCCGTGCCATTGAGCACATTGGTGATGCGGTGTTTCTCATTGCCCGTGCAGTAGCTGGCCCCATTCTGAAAGTTTTGATGGCTATGCATAGTGTTGACAGTCATGTCACAACTGCTGCCAGGTTGACAGTAATTTTGATGTAGCTTCTGATTTCAGAATTGACACAATGTGAGAGGAAACATGTGCATCTTAGAATCAATGAAATACAGTAATAATTTGATAATAAAATTCTGACCTTGGCGAGTAGAACCAACTATATACAAGGTCTGTCCCAAAAGTACCAAGCCAATGTCAATATAATTAAAACAGTTTGCTCAGTTGCTATTTTTGGGATGGACCTCGTATACCCCCATTTGACTAGTAGCCAATTGTAGGAAATGAATGAAAAACTGTATCAAGAAAGTTCAATAAGAGAACACTTACCCTCTATACACAAGCCCATACCCGACCCTCTACGAGCTCAAAGGGGAGTTTTTATCATTTGTTTTGTTCTGATCCTTACAATTATAGCATTCATTTTGTCTCTTCAACTTAACAGTTCACTACATTTTCCAGTCTTTTCTACCAAGAAGTTTCCTGGTCATGAAAGAAATCATCTAAATCATGTAGACAGGAAGTGTCCCATGTGTTTTGCCTATGGAATTGCTGTGCCAGGGGATGAAAGTAGAAAAAATAGATACTCAAAGGTTCATTTTAACCTGGATTTGTAAAAATTGGATGCATTTGAACTTTGTTCTATTGTAACTTTTCAACAATTAAAAATGAGCATAATGGCAGCTCCCAAGAAGGTAAGCCCAGGGGTAAACAATCCATCAAGACTCTGACTTTTGGACTCACTGTGATTTCCAAGAAATAGTGAGTTTGTGTCTATGTGTGCCCATTCCTATGCTGGGTAGGGATGCAGAGGGAGAGAACCGAAAGTCTACTTATAGTATTAATATTAGTATAATAGAGTATCAACCTCTGAAAGATTACCCAGTGTCATCAGGCACACAGGTAGTGACCACATGACCTTACGACTGGTACCACCAAGGTACCTGAAGCCTTTTCAAGGCCCCCGTACCGTGGACACATGTTGGGGCTCCAGCCCCTCACATTTCTTATAGGAATTAAAATTAAAATGATACTGAGTCAGAAACTAAGTGTAAAGAAACCCAGCCATGTTCTGATTTCCCCATGACTATTTTGATTCTCTTGCGGAGATATTAAAAAAATCTTTGTTTAGTTTTGTTTTGTTTTCTGCCTTAACAAAAACATGTGAGCTCCCCTTGCCTTGCTAATGTCGCAAGCGTGTGATGCTTTGTTTGCCTGCCGGGTAACCTACACTGGGTGCATCTTAGTTTGCTGCTGGACCTGGAAGCGCTGTCGGCTTCAGGCTCTGCAGAATGGAGACTTTCAAATAAAATTGTGAACTTTTTCTTTGTTCATTTGTAAGCCTAACCCCCTCCCCCTTTTCAAACCCAGTGTTAAATGGGTTATTTCTCCAAGTACGATTCAGACTTCCTTCGCTGTGGATTATTTACCCTGTTGGGTTTCTTTATCTGAAATTATCCTGGGGAACCTTTGTGTTTGAAGCTCCAAATGATATGAAAAGTCAAGTTAAAAGAAATAAAGGCAAACCTAAAAGCTGAAGGCGGGTGTTGGAAGCAGTAAAATCACTCCTTGAACTCCCCAGGAGTTGATGAAAGAGACAGCCATAAATTGCAACAAAGGCTGAGATCTACCCTGCTCTGAAAGCAGGCCAGAAACACAGGAAATGTTTCATTATTTATTTCATTAACTCTGTGATAGCAATCTCTCCTGACAGGATTTGCAACTCTAATCATTTATTAATGAAAGGTGTCTGGTGGATTGCACCCAAGGCCTTCCTTAGGTCCCAGCCTCTGCAGGGCTGAAACGCTTTGCTAGCTACCAGCATGCTCTCTTGCCACGTGTGACATTGGGATTTCCAAGGTCCCCACCAGGGACTTTCTGAGCTTTCACACATGTTCAAAGATGGCTGCCCAGCACAGCCCTGCTCTAAGAACCAGCAATGCCCTCTTTGTGGTATGAGTACAGCGAACATGGGACTTCTAGTCATAAGAAACCTTCTCTGAGAGTCACAATACAGTGTGTGTGGTTTTAAGCCATGGTGCCGGCAGAAATGAACCCTTCAGGCTGCATCTGCATTGTTGCCTCTCACCCTGATACAGAGAAGGTTCCACCTGACTCTTGACTAAGCCATTGATTTTTCCTGGAAATTTCACCATGGTTTCAGATATTTCCAAAATCTCATCCTGTTTCCTTGGCAACTGTCTAAGCTTTATTCCCTATGAGCCAATGTGGCACGATTCATCAGTAAACAGAGAAGCAGCAGCCACCCAACATACAGGCTTCCGAAAGGTTTCCTGGAAAGCGATCCCTGCCCTGAGCTATTTCACAGGCAATGTTGTTGATGTTTCACAGAGTGCTGCTCAAAAAATAATAAAAGTCCCATAATCATGTGCATGGGGAACAACAGCGTTTATGGAGATAATGAAATGCAGAAATGAAAACCCCTCAGCAAAGCCCCTTTAGATGTGCCTAATCTCTGTTCATTAATCTGTGATAATGAGACTTATTTGCAGAGGTTAACAGCAGTGGCACGTGGTAATTAAGCCCTCGCTTTCTACCAGAGGGATCGGAAATGCTTCTCATGTGACACGTGTCCAGTCTTCAGGACATTTTATGTTTGCTTTACAGCTCAGGTTTCCTACAGGAAAAAGAAATTGTATTCTATACAGCCAGGACCAGTTATTAATTTCCATAATGAGCAGCAATATCAAATTTTAGTTGTAAGCCCTGGAGCGAGAGTGACCTAGGGTTAGAACCAATTCCTCCATCACTGATTGACTGTATCAACTTGGACAAGATGCTAAATCCTTTTACCTCAGTTTCCTCATCTGTAAAATGGGAATAAAAATGCCTTCTTCAAATGTCGATGTGATGCTTTAATAATGACAACCATGATAATAGCATTTCATGGCTGCTTACAACATCCCATGCACTGTTCTGCCCCTCACATAAGCCCATTAAACCTCATTTCACAGATGAAGAAATTAAAACACAAAAGATTGAGTGGCTTCACCAAGACCAAGCTTTGGGAACAAATAATTCAATTCACCTTGAGGCATCCATGTCACTTGTGAGCAAACTTCCCCCAAATGGGCACAGTTTTGAAAAGTATATTTCCTCTCCTTCTCTAGAATAAGAATACTTGTGCCCTGAAATCATTTGATCCTTGGCAATGGTCATCACGTGGGCTTAGGTTAGGTATCGCGGCATAATCACATCTATGAAGGAATCCATTAATAAAGAATTAGTAGAACGCAGAAAGGAAATGTTCCACTTCTCCCCAGTTTTAGTAATTGCACTAAATGAGGAAATACATGCAAAGCTCTTAATGTGGTGCTTTGTGCATACTAAGTGCTCAATAAATAGTAGCTATTGTTATTCTAGAAGTGAATGTGCTGAGAAGCTGCACAAAGGGTGAACCATACTTTTCATTTCACAAATGTACATGAATATGGACATACTCAAGATGGCAGTAACCCATAAGTTCATACACAGTGGGGTTTTAATCCATTCTAGTCAAAAAGTAAGTAGGTCATTTATAGTATTGAAAAGGAGAAAGGAATGAAACTGGACCCCTATCTTATGCCACACACAAAAATCAACTCAAGATGGATTGAGGACTTGTATAGAAGATCTGAACCCATAAAACTCCTAGAAGAAAAATGGTAAGTTCCATGACACTGGTTTTGGTAATGAATTTTTTATTTTGAAACAAAAGCAAAAATAAACGTCATGCTAAAAAAGCACTATTGCACAGCAAAGTAAACTATCAGAAAAGGAAAGGCACCCTTTGGAATGAGAGAAAATATTTGCAAACCACGTACCCAATAGATAAGGAGTTAATGTTAAAAATACTACAAAGAGCTAATTAAAACTTAATAGCAAAAATACCCCCACCAATAACCCAATTTAAAAATTAGTAAAGGATATGAATGGACATTTTTTCCAAAGATGTACAAATGACCAAGAGGCACTTGAATCACTAATGATGCAAGTCAAAACAACAATGAGCTATCACCTCATACTTGTTAGGATGTCTATTATCAAAAAGACAAGGGGTAACAAACGTTGGTGAGGATGTAGAGAAAAGGGAACCCTTGGACACTTTTGATGGGAATGTGAACTGGTACAGCAACTACGGAAAACAGTATGGAGTTTCCTCAAAAATTAAAAATAGAACTACCTATGATCCAGCAGTTCCATTTCTGGGTATATATCCAAAAAAGACAAAATCATTATCTCAAAAAGATATCTGTACTCTCATGTTAATTACAGCATCATTCATAATAGCCAAGGTGTGGAAACAATCCAAGTGGCAGGCAACATATGAATAAAGAAAGAAAATATGGTATCTATATAAATGAAATATCATTTAGCCTTAAATAAAAAAAGGAACTCTTGTCATTTGTGACATGGATAAAACTGAAGAGCATTATGCTAAGTGAAATAAGCCAGACAGAAAAAAAAAAAGCACAAATACTGCATAGTTATCACTTATGTACGGAATTTTTTTTTAATGTTGAACTCATAGAAACAGGGGAAGTACAATAGAATGGCGGTTGCCAGGGACTGGTTGCCAGGACGCTGGTAAAAGGGTACAAACTTTCAGTTATAAGATGAATAAGGCCTGAAGATCTAATGTGTAACATAATGCTATAGTTGATAATACCGCATTGTAAAACAGAAATCTGCTAAGAGAATAGAATTTAAACATTCTCACATGCACACAAAGAAAGGTAACTGGGAGGCTATAGAGGTGTTAATTTGATGGTGAGGCTCCTTTCACAATGTATGCATGTATCGAATCAGGTTGTACACTTTAAATGCCAATATATTACCATTGTATTTGTCAATTACATACCTTAGTAAAGCTGGAGGGGAAAAAAAGAAGGGAGGAAGGAGGCGGGTAAAAGGGGAAGAAACAGGAAATATACCTGAAAAATGTAACCCAATTTTTCAGTCCTCAAATTCTGGAAAGTGGAGTTTAAAAGATCTCAGTCCCTAAGAAGGAGAGGGGGGTTTTGGATGTATTTTGGGGTGTTACCAGACTAAGTGAGAAGGTAATGTTGGGATTACAGCTGCTCACCTCAAGGCAGGGTTCCTTTCTAACTAATACTCCAGGATAGCCCTTGCTCTCTATCTGTGGAAAGAGGAAGGCAAGTTCCTATTTCTCACGGGCAGTCCAGAATAAGCATCTCTGCTGAGAACTGAAAGAAAGCCACAGCCCCAGCTTGGCTGAGTTTCCACATACAGCTGGTACATTCAGTAGCCGGTCCTGACTCCTCTCTCTCTGCACGAGTGTGCAAACAGGCAGGACAGCACTAGTTTTCGCAAATCTTTTTTTACGTTCTTCTTCTTTTTTTTTTTTTTTTTTTGCTTTTGAAAGACAAGCATTGACACTCTCCACAAAGAAAAGGAGGAAATCCATTGCAGCTCTAAGGAAAGAATTCAAGGAGTTGTAAGAAAAGGTCTGGGAAGTGCCACCAGGTCCTCATTCACATGCAAAATCAGTCCCACACCTTTCTGCGGCTGCTGCAAACAGCAGTTGGTCGGCCCAGAGCTCACCTTCTTCATCTGACCTGAGCTTCCCCTGAGAGTTCGCCTTATTTTAGAACACTGGGCTATAAAAATCAGGGCAGCACTGAAGCCAACACAGCCCTGACAGCAGCAGCTTTGGGGGTGGAGGGAGTACAATTTTCTGAACTGGCAACACTTGGCATATTTTGGTGGGGGTTTTCATTCATATGTGGGGAGGAGCCCCAAGATTGAAGCACGTGATTGTTCAAGAGTAGGCTTTCTCATACCATCATTCGGTGGTATTGTGTGTATGCAGTATCGTGGAGCGTCCTAAAAAATCTTTGTCAATATCTTCAGAATGTCCTATTTCCTGCACAGCCAGGGTCCCCATTTTTCTTTCATTCATTGGATCCGAAAGAACATGAACCCTGATTTTAACCTGCTCTCTAACCTGTCTTCCCATTTGATAGCCACTTTACTTAAGATTCTTTTTCTCCCAGTTTATGATCACAGATGGTCTGATTATGTAGAATAAGAGATCTTCATACCCTGAGCCTCCCAGATAAGGTTCTATGTGTGATTATAAAAGGGGCGTGTCTTGGGTTTGAGTGAAGAGAATCTAAGCTGAACGACAAAGATTGGAAGAGGTAGAAAAAGATTCCTCCTGTTAAAGTAAATTAATTAGTTGGATTTATATGAGGAGACAGAAGGGAGGAAGCCAGGCTGTGTCCCATATTAATAACTCACTTGGGAGAAGCCAGATTTGACTGAAAGCAAAAAACAAAGCCAGGGCGGGGGACACACACCATGCCTCCTTGTAAGAGAAGTAGTCAGTTTTCCTCTCCTCACCCCCATAACCCTTCCATACACAAACACACATCCTCATTCCTGACATGAAAATGATGTCATCTTCATTTTGACTCACTAACCAGACTACATTAACCCCCTGCAGGGTGAGGGCCAGCAGGAGGCTGCTTAAGGGACTTCAGGCCTGTGAATAAATGATGACCCAGTGGTTAGGGGCGGCAGCCTAGATACATTCAGGATGCATTAAAGCAATTAGCTGAAAGAGGAGGGAGAGTACAATTTCCAATCCCCAAGAAGGACCAGGCCGTATTTGGAACAGACTGAGGAGCTTTACAGAGAAAGGCTGGTAAGAGCTACTTAGCAAAATGGCTGCACATGAAAAGAGTATGCAGTTCCCCTCCTCCCCACCCCCTTGGCCTTATTTGACACCAGGGCCATTTTGAGGGGATTTCAGATCATAAAGCTCTCCAACTAATTACTTCTGCAATCAGTATACTAGAACCAGCCTTGTCACAGATGATTTTAAATCATGCTTCGAAAACTGGTGTCCTACTGGCTGAACCTGGTTCATGGATGCTTTCGCTTTGAGCTAATAGTTTTAAAAATCAAAAGACATCTCACACACACACACACACACACACACACATACCAACAACAACATTAACAACACTGGTATATCTGGAAATGCTGTGCGAGCACTTCTGTACGGCACCAATCTTCTGGAACTGAGTACCAGCTTGCCTCTAATGCCAGCCACATATTCTCTAGTTTGTCACAGTCCTCACCAGCGCCTATTACCTTACTCACAACCCACTTCACTCATTTACTTGAGTCCTTTACACCTGCCTGGGCCGCTGTAGGCATCTGAGTGTATGACCTCTACTTTACGTGGTCTCAACCAGAAACCAAAGGTAAAATTCTAGTTTGCAAGTGGGTACTCCTCAGTTCCTGCACCTGAAAGGTTTACCTCCATCTAACCTTGCATGGAGACCTAATGTAAAGGTGTCCGCAGTTCTGTGTGTGGCTGCCACCCCCACAAATGCAGAGATGCAACCGGGAATACACACTCAGCCATTCCAGCCTAGCCAGCTGTGGTGGCCACTAAGAGGCAATTCGAACAAAGGAGTATCTGAACATGATTTTAAATTCTGTGACAACGGCAGGTTTGGGCAGTACTGATGCCCACCAGGATACAGTGAAAAATGTCACAAGCTAAATAAAATGCCAGCCAAAGCAGCCTCTGAGATCCAGAAACTGCTTGGCATATTCTGTGACACTCACTTCACAGTGCAGCTTGATGTGAGAAATAGCCTTAACATACGAGACTAGCCAACCAGTCCACAGCTCTGATTTCCTTGAATAGGCACTAGCCTCTTCCCAAGATGTTCCTGCTTTCTTAAGCCAATAAAGCTTTTTCTAGATTTTTATTCTTCTTTAGATGAACTTTCAATGGGAAACAGCATTTAAAGACAAAAGAAGGGGCTCTGATGGTTTAAGGATAACAGGTCCTGCATCTTCTAAGACACTTTCCCCAGCTCCCTTCCTCCAAACGCTGAGATGCTTTTCTCACTTCTTGCTTTTAACCTCTCTTCTCTTTCCCAATCATGAGGCCCACATGGGAATGAAGTGCTAAGCGGCTGCTGCCTCCCTCCTCCTGGCTGGGCCACAGTTCCTAAGAGGCATCTTCCAGACTGCTATGGGCACAAGAGCTCTAAGTTAGCAATCACTTTGCTTAAAATTAGAGAACAAGGCATGTTTTGAAAAGGCAGTTGAGGAAGCTGTGTGACTCAACTGCCCCAGAAGAGACTGTTCCAGATGGCAGGAAAAAGTGCCTGGTCCAGGGTCAGAAAATAAATAATTCAAACTTTCTGCACAGCCTAAATGAACCTTGGCTTATTTCATGCTTTCCTGCTCCCATCGCCTGGACTTCACTTCTCTCCAGGCCATAGTTGGCTGGAGTCATTCAGGTGTGTGTTTTAATCCCTCTAGGAAACTTCTTCCGCTCTATTTGGATCACAGACAGTGAGAGCAGTCGGGGAAAGCTGTGCTCGCTGCCCTGCAGGAAGGGGTGTCATGCGGAAGCCTGCAGTGACTGGTCTGTGGGTATCAGCCACAGCTGTGGAAAATGACACCAAATGTCCTTTTACTAATACTGGTAGCCAGAAGCTAAAGCAACTTGGCATTTAGAAAATGTCCCTCTTTCTAGTTTCACAACACTCATTTTCCTTTAAAGATTTTTCCCCAAATTTCCTACTCATCACCACCAACAGCAATGACCTCCTTCACCCCACTGAAGAAAAAGAGGAAGAAGAAAAGAAAGAGAGAGAAAGAAAGAGGAAGAAAGAGAGAGAAAGAGAGAACGAAAGAAAGACAAAGAAAGAGAGAAAGAAAGAGAAAATAATTCCTAACTCAACTGTTAGAAGGCAGGCAGAATTGGGCACTCCTATTTGCACTGAAGTCGCCACCAGCACAGAGGGTGGTGGTGTTTTTTCCCTCACATCCCAGGCACAAAGCCCTACAGGGTAGTAAGGTCTATGAAAACTCAATTTGCACCTAAATTGCACTCGCAGGTCTTCTTCCCCAATGAGCCTGGCAGGAAGAGTGGGAGCTGGTCAGGAAATGCATGTGCACGTGTGCAGGATGTGAGCATGCCTCTGTACAAAGCATGTTCCCTTGGTCATGGTATGAAATAAATACTGGGTGTCTTAAAGACAACGTCAGTGAAAGAAGATGGTGTACTCCAAGCCAAAAGGCAATCTGGGTTCTGCCTTAAGAAACTTGTTCTGCTATTATGCTAAAGTACTTTGTAGAAGAATTCTTTCAACATTGTCCAATAGAACATTCTGCAATGATGGAAACGCTATGTATTGGCATTGCCTAGTATGACAGCCACATGTGGCCATCGAACACCTGAATTATAGCTAGTGTGACTGAGAAATTGCATTTTTGTTTAGTTTGATTTAAATTTAAATAGCCACATATGGCTAGTGGCTACTGAATTGGACATTGCAGAACTAGATGTCAAGACATAGCCTATGCTCTATTCCATTCTTTAAAAAACAAAAACAAAAAAACAAAACATTCTTAAGTATAACTAGCTCCAAATACTTCCTCCAGAAATTCTTTCAGTATTACCAACAAGAAGGAATGAAGGAGACAACAGTAGAGTTAGCTTCCTCTCAGTGCCAGGCCTGAGAAGGGTGCTTTCATATGTGAACCTCACTGATGCTTAGTCGAAACTTTACAGCTGTGCTCTAAGTGGCATTAACCAACCGCATGTCACAGCTGAAGAACCTGAAGGTGATGAATTTTAGTAAATGGCCTAAAGTTACTAGATAACTAGCTGGACTGGATAAATAGCAGAACTGGAATTTGAGAATTTGGATCTTCTCCAATAGTCTTTCCATTTTAAATAAGTGCTATTTATTCTCAATGCTATCCCTGTTTCACAGAGGGGGGAAAATAAGGCATTCCTTGCAGAAGAAAGTCCAGGAACGGGTGATAGGCTTAGAGGTTTGTGGTCTTTAGATCCAAGCGCATGTTGAAAATCTTCAATGGAGGACCAACTGATGAACTAGCACTTCTCAGTGCCAATACTGTGACAGGCAGGTCAGTTCCAAGTCACTCTTATTGCAACTGAAATACTTTTGAGACCTGCAAGGAAGAGCAGGAATATATTAGGCAAAAAAAGTGTCCAGAGCAAAACACTGCAGACATTTCCAAAATGAAATGAACAAGAGTCAGGGAGAAAGCCCCTTCATCCATTGTAACTCCATGTCTTGACTCCTGAAGAAAGAAGGAGAATTACGAAGGTTTGGGTAAGTTGAAAACAGTTTGTTTTTTTTTGCTTTTCCCAGACTACAGTAGTAACCAGGGGGCTGGTGAGGAAGGAGAAAGCTGTTCTCTGCTGGTAGCCATCCACCCAAGAAGTTTCCTAGAAGGTGATGTTGATTGTAATTAGAGCCTCGTCTGAGAGGGGGAGTTTGTCTCAGTTCCCCGTCCTGCAAATGAAGCTGGTGACTGGGAAGCTGCCGCCTGGCAGTCTCTCTGGAGAGAGCCCCAGCTGCTCTGCCGTCCAGAATGGTCACAGCTTCAGCTTCCCAGGGTAGGGCTGGGCGTGTGGGGAGGGAGGATGGTGGCGCTAGGCCCGGCAAGGAGGGAGGCAGCGGCCATCCAGCAGGCGGCTTTTCACAGCATGTGTCGGCTCCCACCCAGGCAGCAGACTCCAGTTATTCCCGGTCCCTTGCTGGCTTGTTCACTTTCTACACCAATGGGCTCTGAGGTGACAAGTTCAATCCCCAGTTCTGTCAAACCTGCATTTTCTTCCCTGACCTACTTTCCCTGCTCTGCAGTGTTGGAACAATGCCTTGCTCTGTTCCCTGTTTAGACCCATCCTTTGCCTGAGATGGTGCAGAAGCCTAGGCCTTTGCCAGGCTTCTTGCCTTGAATCCCTGACAAGTGTTGATGGGAAAAGTAAAAAAGAGGAAGGAAAGAAAGAAAGAAAGAAAGAAAAAGTCCTCTTATAAAACAGAGTTCAGTTCTCTCACAGATGCCCAGATTCTAACGGGAAAAGAATCAAAAGGTTGAGCCTCTATACACCCCCAACCCCCACCCCGAGCCCAAGGTTCCAGGCACCAGGAGCAGCCACTGAGGCAGTGCTAGCAGCACCCTGACCCCTGAGCTTCAAAGAAGTTGCTGCCGATTTGCTGGCCCTAACCCCTGATGGAGCCGCGGCCCAAGGCTGCTCCCATCCTCACCCCCAAGGCTCCCCGTCATGAGCCTTCCGTGAAAAGAGCACTGGCAGCCTTGCAGGGGCCTGGCACCACCGAAAGTTTTCTCAGCCTTATGGCCAGAAGGTGCTTTAAGGAGAGTGGTGTGACCAAGGAGCCAGGGAGATAGCTCATTGGAAGATCCTTTGTGATCTGAAAGCAGATGAAAAGACCTGCAACGTGAATGCAGGATGATCAGAGGGACACAGGAAGGGGAGAGTGGTAGTGAATAACCATGAATTGGTAGCCAGCCTCTGTGAACTGCTTGCTGTATGTCTGGATTGCTCCATGAGCCTTTACACGGACTTAATGTCTATTTGTCCTAAGATCCTGTGATCCAGTACTACTATCGTCCCATTGGACAGAGGCACAGAGCAGTGTGTGGCAAGCTGGTCAGTGGTCAGGCTAGGACGTGCATCCTCAGGGTCTACACAGTTCCCTCCAGCTCGGATGCTGCACCTACGGTAACCCCCCTCTAAGCTCGCTCTCCCCCACCTCCATCTCCCCCACCTCCGTCTCACACTCTGACAACACCTTGGTCTGCGTGTCCTCTCTAGCACTCCACCAGCCCTCACTTACCACCAAACCCCAGACAAGAACACGCTGGCCCCATTCCTCAACAGGAGCCTGAACCAACGTCCTGCGGACCACTCACCCTACTTCAGTTACTCCATGGTTTTTTCTCCAGGAGATTTGGGTGAGCATGTTGCAAATGCCACCTAGTGAGCTGTGGCCGGGCTGGGCACACAGGGCCGAGCCTGAGCTAACACCCTCTATTCCCCCTGAATCCAGGGGTCATCTTGTCAGTCCTGTTCAGGGAGGTGCAAGAGGAAATCTGCGGGGCGGAGCTGGGCAAGCTTCCCCTCGAATAACGGATAACGGGCAAGATGCTGCACAAAGAGAATGTTTTCGGCTGCCTCCGCCGTCCTGCTTGTTCTGCTGCTCGTGAGGACACGGAGCTCAGAGCTCAGAGCTGGAGCATGTATCTTGCAACCATGAGGCAATTTGTTTCTGACATGCTAAAAACGTGGAGAGAAAAGTCCCAGGAACTTGCTGATGTCACTCAGCTGTTCCACAACCCTGCAACTGCCAACTAACTGATGTGTTGTTTAATTAAAAAAAAAAAAAAAAAACTTTTAAATTTATAGCATTAACCAACCACTAGTTAGTCTTTTTTACTTGCAGCTGAAAGCACCTGACTAATGGAGAAACCCCAAAAAAGTCCTCCAGAAAGGGTGCCGAATGACCTCTTGTCCTCAGGGTCAGTCACCGCCTGCCCCTCCCTGACTGACCCATCGCCTGCCCCCCCACCCTCCCCAACAGAGACACCACCCAGAAACATATCCAGCCGCTGTCCTGCCTCGCTTCCTGGGCTTTGCAACCAACACTCCTTCTGCAGAGAGAACCTAGTCCCAGTTCTTCATGGACCACTTTCTTCTCTTCACTCTGCTCATAATCACATCGACAGAGAGAAGTCCCCTGATCGCTCAACCTTGAGTAGCCAGCCACCCAGTAACTCTCTGTCCTACACAGTGTACTTCCTTCAGAGAAGGTCTCACTCTATCCAAGTATTTTAGGCGTTTGTTTAAAATCTCCCTGCACTCAACAGTTCACCTGTCTTACTCACCTACAACATTGCAGGCTCAGAGCAAGCATCATTGGTGTGCGGTCCTCCACTGTCTGTTAAGGTGTCTCAGCAGGTCTACCTCCCTCTCCTGCTCCTTCTTCCTCTTTCTGCCTCCTCTTCTTCTCTCCCTCCTCTTCCTCCTTCTCCTTTTTCCCTTTCTCTTCCTTTCTTCCTTTTCCTCCTTTAAATCTGATACCCCGTATGCCTCCATTGATAGTGCTGATCAGCTCTTTTCCAATTTAATCTTCACAGATTATTAGACTCACTGCCTGCATTCGAGAGCCCAAATCTCAGTTTGATCATTTCCAGTGAGACTTGGCTTTTGGGGGTGTTATTATAAATTGGGATGCTTTGAGAGAATGACAATGGGAGGACGTTTTTAAGCTACTTATGCTCATTGCACTATATCATTGTGGTGGTTTTCAGTCTTTCAGACATGTTAATCTATGTTTAATTATGCTCATTCCCAGAGGCTCCTTAAAAGAAAATGACACAATTTTTTAAATCAAATAAATAATACACAAGAGGCCTTCTAAGACTTGATAGAAGCCTGGATGATCCACTGAGGAGAATAACTGATCAAAAGGCCTGAGAAACAGAGGTTTTAGAGAGCCATCACCTCCCCCTCTGGCATCGCTAGCCACTTAAGAAAAATTTTCCAAGACTGGGAGGATAGAGTCTTTGCCAACCCTGTCTCCTAGCCTCTCCTCTCAGCTGGGATGGAATCTGCTAAACCTTATTGTTCTCAGAGATCACTTTTTTTTCTTTCTTTTTTTTTTTTTAATGCAAAAGGATGACTGTACTTCATCTTCCTTCCAAAGGAGACAACATGGAGTCCATCTGGCTGGTTTGGGAAAAGGAGAAAGAGGCTCTACCATAGTTCATGCAGCTATAACAAAATGCCATAGCCTGGGTCACTCAAACAACAAGCATTTCTCTCTCTCAGCTCTGGAAGAGTTCAAGATACTTCCAAGGCACTGGGGAGTCCAGGAGGCAGGTTCAATGTCTGTTGGGAACCCTCTTCCTGATTTTCAGATGGAATCATTCTTGCTCTGTCCTCACATGCCTTTCCTTGATGTACACACATTGCGGGGGGAGAGAAAGATCTCATTTCTGATCCTGTACATGACGGCCATATCCTCATGACCTAGTCTAAACTTAATTACTTCCCAAAGGCTCCCACCTCCAAAAATTATCACACTGCAGATTTCAGAATATAAATTGGGGCGTGGGGTGGGACACAAACATTCAGTCCACAGCAGGCTCCCCTGCCACTCTGTAATAATGACAACAATCAATGTAAAATTGGGACATTGGACATCCCTTTCTAGGGGCACTCTGGGACCTTTCAGGTTGGCATGGAGACCTGCTGATTTAGCCTGTTCAGAACTTAGTCACGTTTCTTCTGCTACCCTTTGCATTCTTCCCTTGTGGTCAACTATCAGTTGTGTAAAATTATCAGTTAAGGCTCCACGCCACATATAGCCAAAAGGGTGGCACAAGGTCCAAGCTGGAGTAAGCAGAGTCTCATGCGAATTTTAATCATGAACAGATTAAGGACATAAATGGAAGTCAACGCAAAACACTGGTACTTCCCTGCAGAGATTGTCCATTACTTCATGCTCCATAAATTCTCTGGTTCTAGTACTTCCTAATACTTGGTCTTCAGCTTTGGCTTTTACTAAATGACTACCGCACACCCTTCAATTAATTGCTTTTCTCCCCCTTGTGAGTTGCCAGGCCAGTATCTGTAACTGTAATAAAAGAACCCTAAATTATAGACTGTTTAAACAATGAAGCCCGGAGCTCTACAACTGTGCCCATCACTGAGGGCCACAGAATATGTTTATGTTACACACCCCCCACTAATTTTTGGTGATTGGTGTAGAAAAGGCCTAAATAATTACCAAAAACCAAAACAAACAAACAAATAAACAAACATAAATAAATAAATAACCCAGTTTCACTTTCTCTCTGGTGTGCATGTTATTCGTCAGTAGAAAACAAAAATGCAGTTGCAGAGGCTAAAGGAAAAAGAGTCTGAAAAGAAAAGTCTTAGAAACCATGAATGAAAGAAAGGAAACTGTGTTCATAGCACCTGACTCCCATGATTACTGCGGGTCAGCCACCAATATGTAGATAGAAGGAAAATAATTGGCATCAGCTCCTTGAAATTTCTGCCTAGGGCCTCCCCAAGCAGGCCTTGGGGAGATTCAGATAGCATTTGAACAGCCAGGCCTTAGTAATGAGAAGTGACATTCTAGTGTGTACTACAAAAGACACTCCCCTCCTGGAACCATGAAAAGTACTTCAATCACCCCCAAAGTTGCTACGGTACAAAGAAGCAGGGGAATCAGGCCTCTCATTTATTGTTTCTCCACCATTGCTCTAGCCAGCTCCTGCTCCCTGCATAAGCCCCATGGCACCATCCATGTCTACCTCATTAATGCCATTTGTTTATTGCTCTGCCAGAAAACCCAGCTGATTAACAGGAAGCCCTGAGCTGAAGGTTGCCTGGGTTTCCAGTGGTTTATGCATACAATTCACACTCCCTATGCTAGGAGCTCCCTTCTTTCCTCAAGCCACTCGGTGAGTCTGCAAAGTGGGAAATTGGCTTTGAATTCCCTCTGGCTTCTCAATGATGGATCAAACCTCAGGGTGCCTGTGGAATATCTGATGAGTTGTAAATTCAAAACCACCATCACAAAGAAAGATAAAAGGTTAAAACCACAAGCAAGGCACCCCAGAGTGAACAGCCTGGGAGATTGAAAAAGGTAAGCTGAGAGCCCTCTAGTAGAAGCTAAAGATAAAATAAGGCATGTTTCATGCCCAAGGCAGAAAATTAAAAATTGAGCAGATTCCATTCAGAGAGGTAAGGTCTCCTCTGTTCCCTACCCTCGGCTCTCCACCCCTAACCCCATTATCCTCTCTGGATTCAATCTCACCTCCTGGCAGTTGAGTCTTCCTTTGTTCCATGGCTTCTCGCTGAAGCAAATACCCTGTTACTAATATGTATGGTTACCAGTGTCATCAACAAACAATATTTTCAAGGCAATAATTATAGAAAACCTTAGGGAGGCATCAGATCTCTCTACATGCAGACCCCTCTGTACAAATGGTCCAGAACATCCTTTAACACATTTTCAGAATCTAAGAGCTGAAATAGGTCTCCTTCCAGAGAGCATCCTAAATCATTTTACTGGTCCATATAGAGTAGAAAGGCCCGGCCCCCCCTTGCCCTGGTTTTGGACATTGCTGAAAATTAGTTCCAGATCCAGAATGCCCTGTAAAAAAATGGTAGAAAAATTCTGTGATTGCATTTCAGTTCAATATCTCCCTCTGTTGAATCCTGCTTTATCTATTCCCTTAAAAATGTTGATCCTGAGAGCATTCCCCAATAAACTTACTGTGTTAAAAAAAAAAAAAAAAAAAGGAATAGACTGAAGTAATGTTGAAATCTCACCTCCCACCCAGTCCACTGTAGAAATCCCCTCTGTGATATCCTCAAGAGAGAATCAAATGGCCTTTTGTCAAACCTTCCTGGTGTTTGCGGTTCCACATCCTCACAAAAGAGGTAAGAGGAGGTAGCACCACATTGGACACTTGAGTAGTCTTGGAATTCTGTAAGGTGATCAATCACCTTATGGGCCTGAAAAGAAGAGCTTTTAGGAAATGGCAAAAATACAACTTATAAAGGTATTAAAATGTGATGGTCCAGTGAATATGACTATCTAAAGCTAGTAGAAAAAAGCCATCAAATGGTACCCTGGCATTCTGTTCTGGTTTATGAAGTCTAGCTAATAAAGGAATACAGTGGGCCATCCTGCCAAGAGTGGTAAAGACAACACTGGGGATTAATGATAAAAGGCCAAGGAAGTGGGCAGGTAAAAGGAAGCTAAGAACACAAGGACACTCAGAGAGAACCACTAAACAAGCATTATGTCCCTGGTTTATCTTCTTTGCACATTGAGCTCCCAGAGGTTTCCAGCAGAGCTCAGTAGTGAAGAATGACACAGAGAGAGTTTGGCTTGTCACACATCTAACACAGTAGGGAAAAGGAGAAGAAGCTTGAAACATGCAGTCAGACAGTTTCTAGTGGTTAATTGGGATGTTAGTTTTTGCAGTTACTGTCTTTAGGAGTAGCCATTAAACTTTATGATGATGGCCTAAACTACTCTGGGAAATAACCAAGATGAAGAGTAAGAAAGGGGCAAAAAAGGGGAAGAGTTTAATCAAGTAAATAGCATAAATGACCCATGGACAGGAACAACATGTGGGGATTGACTAAGGGAGAGGGGATGGGGAGGGGAGGGCAGGGGCAGAAATGGGGGGAAAATGGGGAAAATGTAATACAACAATAATAAGTTGATTTAAAAAATCAAGAAGCTGATGATGAGATCTTCTTTTGGTGGGAGAACCTTCATTAAAGTAGTTTCATCTGACATCAGAACATGAACTGTTCAAGTAAGCTCCAGAAAGGGAATAGGCAATCTGCATGTATGTTACCTGTCCGGAACAAGATAATAGGGAGTGGTGAGAACCATGGGCCTCTCCTAGGCTTTACCTAGCAAAAAGGTTTTCAAACACTTTGCTTAAACGATCATGTTTATGGCTGATTTTGACTTCATGTTGCCAATTTGCCATCCCCATTTTAAACGATAAAGATCTTCCCCATGTTACCTCAAGCAATCACCTGCTGTTACCACTGCTCACACTCACAACTGAATTGGCTGTCTCATAATTAGGTTTATGTTTTAATTCATGCCAAAAATATTGCTTTCCATATACCCCTCTCTGTCTTTGCTGCTGCCATCTCTGTAATAACCATTTCTAGCTCAGAAAATAAGCCAATATAACTGCTAAAATGGAGGAGAAGAAATTGACCAAGTGGAAAAAAGAAAATGTTGAATAGCATTAGTAGAAAATGAGGTGCAGGGTAAAGACTTCCAAGATTATTCAGATGTAAAATCCCAGCTCCTTATCTATTTAAGAGAGAGAATCAGAATCCAGTATCTGAAGATAGCTTCCTCCTTCTTGAAAAAATAGAAAACATAAACATCTATTGAGTACCTGACCGTGCCAAGCAAGTGTCAGGTACCTTACCCAGAGAGGCCCAGAGGGGGCCCAGAGGACAGTAGGGTGGTGATGAGACTGTAATGTATATTTTTTCTTTTAGGCCACGCAGACTCTCAGGTCATTTAATCTGTAGCTGCCCAGCTGATTTCCATTATTTATCAAGTCACCGACTATAGAAGCAGGAATGCAGGAACCAAAGGAACAATCTGTGCATTGTTTGCAGCCAATAGTAATACAGAATAAGACTAAGAAAACATAACCTTAAACTGTGAAAACATGGATGAGAAAGTTTCCTCTCTTCCCAGAGCTCTTAAGCCAGACTTTGTTGACTGATGCCACCCACTGTCCAGTCTTTTGAGACTGTGACCAAAGGGCTATTGGGCACCAAGTGGAGATGGAAGTGGGGAGAAAGGCAACAAACTCAAAATCAAAACCAAATGGAGCCATTTCCAAGAGGGCCACCCAAACCTCACATTGGAAGGTAAATGGACTATTTTTTATGTAGAAAGATATTCTAGATCATTTCTTATTCACTTATAGAAAGGGAAATGAGGCTAACAGTTTTACATGATGAGACCAAGTTTATATGCCAATTATTACTTCAGAGGTCAAGAATGTTGAACTACATCATAACTTCCATTTCAAACTTCATCTCCAATTCGTTCAACACCCATTCAACTCCTAAAACTCTACATTCATTTATGTCACAAATATGCGTTGAGCAAGTAATGTGTACCAAGCCCTATTCTAGGTGCTGGAGATAAAGTGGAGAAGGGTCAGTGGAGAACAAGGCAGATAAGCAAGGGGCTTCTATTTCAAAGGAAAGATGCCTGGAAGCATTACTTGGTCAAGCATTTAAAATTTATTCATCTTCTTTTGTTAATTTTTTCATAAAACTTAAATCATCTTAACCCTTACATAGGAATTCTTATATAAAAAGAATGTAGGCTTTCTTAGAAACCAGATACAAAGATATGAGTTCTAATGTGTATTAGTATTTAGTGTTATCACAGTATTCGGTCATTGCTCATACCCACCCCATGACCTCTGGACACCAGCCTATACTAGAATCTAGCAATGTCTGGAACCCATCACTGAAAGCACTGGAGGACTACTAGAGACAGACTAATAAGAAAGAAAAGAGACAGAGACAGAGACAGAGACAGAGAAAGGAGATAATGGAGAAACAGCCAGGAAGGAGAGAAAGATAAAACTAACGAAAAGAGAAAGAGAAGACAAAGCTTGAGAATGAAATACTAGAAAGAGGGCTTGATTGATGTGTCTCTCCCTCTCTCCCTTTCTTCCTCCCTCCCTACCCTTCTCTCTGAAAATAATGAATAAAATCTTTTTGAAAAAAGTTTTTTGCTTTTAGAGAGACAGAGGGAGCACTTTTATTTCTAAGTAATAGGACCAGTGGAATGCTGGTATGCTAGGACTAGGTTGATGCAATAGAGGCACCTACAGCACAACATTCGAGGAGGTGCCCTCTCAAAGTCATGCAAGTGCCCTAACACCTGTCTTTCCCTATCTAATCCCAGTGCTGTCTAACTCTTAGTAACCATGTCAGGGTTAATGGTACCCAACACTAGCCTATCATATGCAAACTACCATCTTCAGTTTACTCCTACCAGGTGTATAGGCATAAGAACTTCCGGGACTCAGGTTCTTCCTACCTCTCGTGCTCTCTTATTCTTGAAGCTGCTCTCTTATTTCAGGCCACACTGAGCTCTCCATCTTCTCTGTTCAGGGTTGTTGAGCTGTTGAGCACATGGGGGATTGCTAATTGTTTCATGGGTGAAACTTTTATGTCTCCAGCTGGTGTATGAGCATCTTGAGGACAGGTACCATGTCTAATAGTCCACAAGGTGAAGGAGGGTGATGAACAGGCAGTAGGTTCTAATTAAATAACTAAATGAATAATTGACTGGTTGGTTAGCTATGATGCTGCTACTTAGCTTTAGAGTGAGAAAAAGAGATAATGACCTTTAGCTCATTATTCACAGGCCATCCAAGTCACTGTTGATCCCCTGTACTATAAGTGTTGCCCTCACGGTGTTGACCCTAAGCACAGTGTCCCACACAACAAGTGCAGTGTAAAGAGCAGATAGTGGTTTTAAGGAGGTGTCAGAGGCCCCAACAGACAAGAACAGAAAAAGATAAGCAAAATATATATCAATTCTCTCTGTGGAAAGGAGACTAAGAGAGTATTTGAGAATATTAGGAAACTATTATATTTAGGTCAATAAGAGAATGCCCAGATTGACACATACCTCCACTTGTGGGGAGGGTGGGGGTAGAGGTAATCAGTGTATGCTGCTGAAATGTAAAAGAACCAAATTTTCATAGAAAATTTCCAATTCCCAATCCAGTTAGAATATTGTTAGTTGAGATTTTAGTCCCAACACTACTAAGGAATTATAGTCATTGAATCTCTTCATCAGTAACCCCAAAGCATAAGGAAGACTTTAACCACTGTATAACACCCATCTGTGGCATGTGATGCCTGCCCTGGTCCTGTAAGCAAGTACAAACTGGCCTGAGCAATAGTAAACCACTGTAGGTATTTAGGACAGCCACCCTCAAATACTATTTACTTGATGTCAACATGTTGTCAAGGCCTGTGCAATTGGTAGAGGCCAACTAAGGTAGAGGCCAATTAAGGCCAGGAAAGAGTGGTGGCTCAGAGCACCAGGGGCCAGAGGACTGAACTGATGTGTGGGCCCATGTAAGATACCCGTTAGGGACTCTTCAGAATACACATTGGTGAAAGAGTACAGGGGAAAGAGGAAAACTGCAAATTTGTCCGAATTTGGTGGAAATGTGAGCACCAAACATAATAGGAGCTTTATTTTGCTTACCTGTTGGTAATGATAGGGATCTATTAGTTATGTCAGAATACCAAACATTGTAGACCATTTTAAAGGATGTTAAGAGATATCTGGTGTACAAAAATCAGTTGCACTACCCTGTCTCTGTCCTAACAATCAGAGGTTAGTAACTTGGACACCATCAAGTACCAGAGCCTCCATTGTTACAGAGAAGCTGGCCTTTCCCTATGTAGAGAAATAGGGGGCAGTTTGTGTCTACCATGTCCACATGGGCCTCTTTATTCACTATGAAAGCCACCTCTGCTATTCAAAGGCTTCCACTGCTGTAGCAAAGATGGCAGGAAGCTTTTGCCCTACACATGCCCTGACTGTGAGTCTTGTCATTGGACATATTCAACTGTTGTCTTTAATACACTCTATCCAACCCCAACCAAATGACAAGCAAACTCTACCACCCATACCACATTGATTCTTCTCCTGTTTCTAATCACCCTAGACATACCCCCATTTTTCTCCCTGGCCCTCCAAGCTTACAGTTTGTTTCCTTCTATGGTCTTGTTGAGCAAGTCCCACAGCTTAGGCTGAAGAGCCATGAATCATAGGTGAGAAGCTTTGAGAACACCCACTCTCTGCCACTTCACCCACATGCCCCAAACCACTTAGTGCAATCCAACTCTGACCAGGGTGGAGTTCTCTATCCATGATTGCTGCTTTCAAGTATGTGTTTGTGGGTAGCAAGAAGTTTCAGATACAGTGGAATGGAGTCATTGTATTTTTTCTTTCTCTATGCTGGATTGCAAGAGGGCTGGAAAGGCTATACAAGTAAATAGGCATGGAGACCTGAGTCCTACTTCTGAGTCATTTTGTGTTTCAGACCTGATTGGCTTGGAGTATGGGAAGGAATAAGGCTCCCAGCGGAGATATAACGTCACTATGGGCTTAAAACTAACTAACTCTCTCACTCTCACTCAATATACGAGAGTTTGAATATTTTATGCTCAGAATGTCAGCTGCCAGGTACAATGGTTAAGGAAAGGAAACATTCACTTCAAGTGATTCTAAAAGACATTCAACTGATCTAAATATTTGTCAACCTGAATTGCTACATCCACTGTCACCTGCCTGAAATTAATATGCTCAAATGAAACACAAGTTGTCTGCATCTGAATGTGGATAAAGAACTTCTTACACTTGGACAGGCAGCTAGGAAGGGGAGAGAAGCATTGGACAGGAAGCCAGGACAGGGGAGCTCTTTCCCATTGAGGGACCTAGAACAAGTGGTTGATCCCCTCAAGATAGCGTCTAATTTCTATGATTCAGTGGCAAGCTTCAGATTATCTAGATGTATCTGTTACATACTCAAAACACAACATGTACATTTTTGGAAAACTATAAGCACATATCTGCTGGAACAAATGTTTTCTCTTTCTTGCTTTTGCCTTGAATTTCTCAAGGTGCAGACATGCTTCAGTGGGAAATGTACAAACAAGGCTGAACATGCTCTCTTCCCCACTTTTTAAGAAATTTTCTCAAGATGCCTGTCAAGACTTTTTCACTCTGAGTCATTTTGAGTTTTTTTTTTTTTTTTTAATTAAAAAAAAAGAAAAGAAAAAACATGCTTTGATTTAACTTGGTTTTTCACCAGATGTCTGCAAGTTGGGAGCAGTCTGGCACTGAAAGTCACCCTGATGATGCCTTCTGAGGTGGGTTCTAGAGGCCCTGGCACATTAGCAGGCCCTGCTCTGAGTGTGGCACGGGATCTGGGGCTGGGCCCAGGAGAGAGCAGGAGAGTCAGGAAGAACCCAGTTCAGTGTTATGGCTTCCAGCGGCCACAGATGAGTTTGCACAGTTGTGCAGACACAGCATACCCAGGGGTCAATTCCTGCCACTACCAGGTGCCATGGCTGTGTGACCAAAGACATGCTAGATCTTGTGACCAACTCTATGCCTAAGGAAAATCACTTCTGGTCTTCACACATGTTTCCTACACCCTTGTCTGGAAAGGGGAATGTGCCAATAAGCAATGCCCAATTTTATTATTGTCCTTAATGTGGCAGATAGAATGTGAAAATGCCCTAAGTCCTGGCCTCACAACTCACTTCAACCAACACACGTGATGGATGTAATGGTGTGCCACTCCTAAGCTTCAGCCTCAAGAGGCATCAAGCATCCCTGCTCTTTCTCTTGAACCCCATGATCACCCATAAGCAAGCTGGAACTGCTGGACAGAAGAGTCACATGGCCCGGTCCCATGGTCACCCTTGCTGACAGCCAAACAACTGCCAGACTTCTGAGCAAGGCCCTTCTAGACCAAGCCCCTTCAGCCAACCTGCCCACTGATCACAGACCCCAGATCTTGTGTGGCTTCAATGAGCCACACCAAGATCAGCTGCATCTGGCCCAAGTCAGCAGAACTGCCCAGATGAACTATAGCCTTGTGAGCAAAAATAAATGTTTGTTGTGTTAAGTCACTCAGTTTGGTGGTGACTTATTTTCACAGCAATAGCCCACTGGTATACCTACTCCTTTAAGAGAAAGGGTCCATGCATGACAGGGTGGTGTCACGCTACCCTTCAGACACTCACACACTCATTTATTCCACAGATGTCATCTGAACTCCTGCCATGTGACTCTGGGGAAGCACTGTCTCTGCTCCCCTACAGTTTGCATTCCAATGGGTGAGGACAAACCACAGATACATATATGAGTAAATAAATCATTAAAATATCAGCTAGTAAGGAGCAAGGCACAGACCATATAAAGGAGCATATGTATAGGGTAACTGTGTATTTAGGTTTATGGCCAGCGAAGCCTCATTGAAGAAACAGTTAGGCTGAGATCTGAATGTCAGTGTAGAGGGGGTCATATGAAGACTGGGGGATAAGCAGTCTAGGCAGAGCAAAGAATAAGTGTCAAAGCACCAAGGCTAGAATATGGGATGTCTCAAGAACAGAAAGAAAACTTCATGGGAACGAGCAAGGGATGGGAATTGGGGTTGGGGAAGAGCAAGGAATGGAGCATGTGGTGCTTTTAAACTAGGAAAAGAATTTGTATTTTATGCTAAATGAACGAAGAAAACTATCATCATTTTTTTAAACCAAGAGAGTAACAATCTGATTAATGTTTAAATGAATCCTTCCAGCTGATGGGCTCAGAGTGCTTATTGAGGGGCGAAGGTGGAAGAGGAGAGAATCAGTTAAGCAGCTCCTGCAATAATTTAGCCTGGGCCAGAGTTACAGTAATGGAGATTAAGGAAGTATGTTTAAGGGGACAAGGGACAGGATTTGGGATGAATTGAATGTGGAAGGTAATGGAAAGAGAGGAATCAAGAGAAACACCTAGATCTTTGTTCAGTAATGAATAAACTGAAATGGAAGAGAGTAAGGGTGAGACAGGCTTGAGGGCAGGGTGCCACTGGGGCCTAAGAAGTCTCTTAAGACAAGGAGACCAGGTGTGTGGATGGCCATGAGGGCCTGGAGTGCGAGAGAGGGCTCAGCACTGGTTAGGAGTCACTTGCATGAAGATGCTATAATCCTTGAACTGCATGAGGTCGCCTAAAGACAGTGATCAGAAGAGAGGAGTGCTCAAGATAGGGACCTGGGACATGCCAACCTATGTGTTGAGCAGCTGAGAAGGAACCAGCAAAGGAGACTGAGAAGGAACAGGCAGTAAAGGAAGGGGCAAATGAGCAGGTACATATAGTATCACCAAAAGCAAGAGGGCAGGATGGGCAAGGAGGTTGTGGTCAATTGTATTGAATGTTCCTGACTGCAACCATTGAATCCAGCAAACATTTAAACACTTTTCATTCTCTTTGGGGCCATAATAACTTCTAGGACATAAAATGGATTGTAAAATTCTTTTCTGGGCTCTCTGTCCCTATAGGTTTCTGTCACCAGATAGCTGGGACCACTCGGTACCAACTGCCCACCCTTTTTAATCCCTATTCTCATAGGTTCAGTTGTTCTCCAAACTTCATGACTCTCTAAAGGCTCAGAAGTATGATGGCCCATCAAGTTAGTCAATACAGAGTCTCTGGACGGTATAGGCTCCATAAAAATAAAGATGGCACCTATGTTGTTCTTGTTGAATCCTAGCACCTAAGCAGAATACTACAAATAAATTCTCACAAACCTTGAGTACATGAGGAATGTTAAATCTAACTTCTTAGCATTGATACTATATGTGTATTCTACTGGTAACCAGGCTGCCTGCCACCTTAACCCCTCCCTAGTGGACAGATGTGAGCCATTTTTCAACATTCCTCAAACTAAAGTTTCTTGGCTGGCTCTTTCGTCTTTATAGGCTAGGATGCTGCTGCTGAGGCCATCAGTGGCACTGTTGCTGACCCTTCTAATGAAGACTTCTCATTGGCTGGTAGGACTTTCCTGGTGGCCTGCCCATCCCCATAGCTGGGACCAGTCATACCCTTAACTGCGTTCAAGGTTCTCACCTCCCAAGATATTGCCTTTAAGATTTCCTAAGTATTTCTTGTTGTGGAATTTTTCAGCTGCTTTGTATTCAATTCACGCATACACAAGGTCTGTATGGTTGGATGCAATGATGAGTCTGTGTCAGCTTGACCTGAAATGTCTGTGTCTAAAAGTTAAGGTTATAATACCTGGCTCTGATATTTGGCAATATCTATGTGACTTTTTCATCCTAAAATGGGCAGGACTTAGAGCCTGCAGTTCTGATCTTGATGCTTCAAGTTTGCTCTTCCAGTAGTTCATTTGGACCCTCTGTCAAAGCAAGCATTACAAATGAATCCAGAGTAATTAGCACCTGCTAATTTGAGTACAATTCTGTTTTCCAGGACAGTCAGGTATTAGGAAGCAGAGCATGGAAAAGTCAGATTCAGATGACCTGAGCAGAGGTCATCCATTTTCACTTTTAAAATAATTTCACCTTTAATCATTTGAGGTTTTTTCTTTTAACTTCTAAAGGCTTCAATAATTATTCTGAGCTTAACTCTATAATTATTCTACCACCTTATTACTGTAAGGAACTCATACTTGCTAGGCCTGTGAAAGGAAATTATCACAGAACCAAAATCAGATTTTAGCTGAAGTCAAGGCACATATTAAATCTGATGCTTCACAGCGGAATCCAGCCCCTCCGCCTCTGGCAGGCTTCTCTCAGCCATGTGCAGACACTTAATAAATGCTTTTGCTGAAGGTCTCTCTGTCTTAAAAGGAAATTAGATTGTTCTGACAATATCTCCTCATCACTTAACTGCCAGTTATTATCCTGAAGCCTGTGATCCTCTAGGTGTTTGCAAATTGATTGTTTAATGTTTGGCGTTCCTCTATGTCCACATTTGCAGGGTTAGCAGCCACCGTTTCCAGTAGTCTTCAGCTATTTCATTGAATACACACAAATACATAAAATTTTTGTTTCAAAATAACTTCCCCCACTCATCATTCACTTCTTTATATTTATTGAGTAGCAAACATGTATGGACTAGCATTAGGCTAATCACGGTGTGCAAAACAGGGTAGATTCATGTCCTTATGGAGCTTAAAATCTAGTGGTTATAATTTCAGATTGCACTTAGGGCTGTGGATAAAATAAATAAATTGTATGATGAAGGCTAGATGGGAAGGCCTCTCTGAATAGGGAATTTTAAGCTGAGATGTGAAGGATAAAAGGAGGAGGCACAGCCTGACTAGTGGGCCAGAGGAAGTGAGGAATGCAAAGGTTCATTTGGCCTGGGACCTAATGGAAGGCAATGGGAGTGGATTTGGGGAAGAAGATGAAATGAGGGTGAGGAGCCTTACAGATACGGTGAACATACATCCCAGTTCGCCAAAACCAGTCCTGGTTTAGACCTTTGTCCCTGTTTAATTATCAGAATGGCTTCCTTTCACCCTCAAAGTGTCCTGGTTTGCACACGGTCACCTCACTTATATAGCATGTCAAAGTGTTGGCTTTTATAATAGGTGAGATAGGAAACTTTGAAAGATATAAGGCAGAGGGAGGACACAACTGAATTTACATTTCTGGAATATTCCACCTGAGTCTCAAGGGGGCTAGGCATGGACATGAGAGAACTATAATAAGACCATTGCAGTAGCCCAGGGAAAAGGGGATGGCTGGTCAATAGAGCACCACATTTAGAAAATATTTTAATGTTAAGCAACATTCTACCATCTTCTTTCTTTTCAAGCCCCTAGTGCTGGTTTTAGTAGACCAGACACTAAGGTACTCTGCTTAGAACCCCCCACCGCCACCCCCATCCCTTCAGGACTAAGATACACATTCTCCTAATTGCCAAAAGTGTTAGCTGTGAATGGCTCATAGCGGAGTCCCCTCCCAGAAATTGCTGAAGGGAGTTGTCTTGCTCCAGAATATACTCCCTCCATGGGGTCAGCATGCACCTAATTAATTGGTCCATATAAGGGTACAAAGGCCTCACCTGTTACCTCAGTTTGGGCCATCTCTGAAGGGCCATCCCAGCTACAGGGCTCCAGGTGAGACCCAGTGAGGTCTCTGTTGCACTGTTGCAGCTGTGACATTACAGTTTAATTTCTCTCTGGCCTCATCCTGCTTCCTTCCCCCACCCCCCAACCTCCCACTCCCTACATCTCCACATCTAATCAAGAGGCAGAGCTTCCCCTGGTGCTTTTCTGCCAGGTACAGAAAGGATCTTTTCCTATTGTCTTTTATGTCCTTTGTAAATTGAATTGCCTAGTTTGTTTTGACCTGGGTAATTTTATCTGTAAATGGTTGTATTGGTTCATGATACCAGTTCTTTGTAAGCTGGCAACCTTCCCACTTTTCATTGCATTCCAAGTGGTTATTTCAGATCTTGTAAAACAACGGCTCTTCTTCAGACACCTTGATTTTTCGATTACCTAAATTTAGTTTCTTCTTTTGGTACTTGAATTATTTCCTTAGGGAATGTGAAGATCCCATAAATTCCTTTTTTATTTCTTTTATTCATGAGATTATTTCTAGTATTTCTATATAGTAATTTGAACTTTATTGAACTGAATTACAATAGGACCTCCTTCTTTATAGCTCATTATCACCAAGAATACAATATATCCTGGATCAAATCATGCTCTCCCAAAACATAACTAAACCTATAAAGGGATGTTGGGTCATTACAGTCTAATAGGAGAGAGAGTTGGTGATCTTTCCAAAATAACACATCAAGGCTTCACCGTTTCACAGACAAAAGAGGGATAAGTGTGTATGGAGGTTATGGGGGTGGGGAGGAGAAAGGGGTAGGGAATGTTCACACATTTTGAGCACTTGAGCTTGCCTATGCATTCTTGACTGGTTTCCAGCCTCCTAGCCATATGAAGTTTCCTTGGCTCCATGTTTGCTCATAGTAAAGGGCACATGGGAGGAGGGAAAAGAGTGCTTATATAGACTCATCTACATTAACCAATTCTCCTCATTCTTTCATTCAGCAAATATTTTTGAGCACCTACCATGGTGCTATACCTATGTATCCCTGTGCCAGGTACAGAGCATCGTGGAAAACAATTCATGTTTTCTCCACTTCCCCACCGCCACCACTCGTGACTTACAATGCGTCTCTTGGTTTTATATCCAAAAGGATGTAAAAAAGTATTCCATTGTTTTTTCCCTTTAATAACTTTCTTTTCATTCAAATTCAAAACGTCTATTTCAGATCAACTGCACTGAGCATACTTTCTACTGTGGAAATCTTTAATCCTTCAATTAGCTTTTCCAGCTATAGAAAGATTAGGTCAAAAAGAGTATCTTCTTTTTTTTCGACCTAGAACTAAACATGGCTCTTAATACTTTTAATAACTTGCTTACACTTTCATTTCTAAAACATTGGATATATTATGTACTTGTGTCATAGTAGAAAGTATGAAGAAACCAATTAGAACATCAGCTCTATAATTTATAGAGCTGTCTCCTTATTTAGTCTCTCAGAGCCTCAGTATCCTGATCTGTCAAATGGGGAAAACACCTAATTTTGTGAAGAGCAAAATTAATCTGGTGGTAAAGGCTTGAACCATGCCTGACATATCATATATATCCTAACTGTGGTTTCATTTCACTTTTTTTGGTGAGTGGGGCATGAACTCTCTGTTCGTTCGTTCAACAAATAATCATTAATACTTAAATTGTGCAATGCACTGCTTTAGGCCTTGGGGATACAAACTGAATAAGCAGGACAACGTATCTGGTATTTTCTGGCTTCTTTTAGTAGGAGGAGACAGACTGCTAATGAATAAAAAGATAGCAGACCAATAAAAATGTCTGTTCATCTTATTTACTAGGTTAACCTACTCAATTGAAATAGACTTAATTTATTAAAAGTTATAAAATACAAATATTTCTACTAAGTCTGATTTTTTTAATGCTCAAATTTTAAGAATTTCAGGTGAGTAGAGAATTATATATTAATACAAACCTTCATTTACTATCACTTGACCACATGTTAGGAACAAATAAAAACAAGATAAAAGGTCAAAGAAGTAATTAGAACACCTCCTGAATTTGTTTCTCACTTGGACACTATGAAGCTCAACAGCATCTTTTAAATCATTCTTATAGATGATTTCAAAATGTGAATACAAAATACAAAACAGCATACCTTTATAACTCATCCTACAACTTTTGGGTGTTCTTACCACCAAAGATTCTTGACCAGAATAAGACATCTCACTATGGTATGACCATAGTCCTGTGCCCTGTTCCTTCCAAAACTCTAACTTTATTTTCTGAGAAGAAAAAATACACTTTTAAGTAGCAGGCAGTGATAGGTGCTAGGATTACAGTTAATCAGGATGACAGGATGTGAAATAGGAGGAGGGTTGTCTGCTTTATGTTGGGTAGAAAGATGGGACTTTCCTGGGGAAGTAAAGCTTGGGCTAAGACCTCAATGACAAAAAAGATTTAAGCCAACGGAACATCTGAAAGAAGAGCTTTCTGGAGAGGGAATGGCTGGTGAAAGCCTGAAGGCAGGAACAGATCCGGAGCCTTTACACAAGGAGTAGGGGAGCGGTGGGCAGAGGCCTGACCATCGTAGGCCATTAGGTCAGAGTATAGAACTTGGCATTTTCTTCTCAGTTCAATGAGGACCTATGGAACATTTATTGCAAAGTGGGGAATAAGATCTGATCTGTGTGAATCTGAACACCATCAGTGTTCATCATAGTGAACATCACAGTTTTGGGTAATAAGAGAAGAAGGAGGTAGGCCAACTAGGGGGCTATTGTGGTCATCCAAGTAACAGATGATGGTGGCCTGAACCACAGGAGGGCCATAGGGATAGTGAAAGATAAACAGATGCTAGAGAGATCTTAGGGTAAGACTTGCAGCTGGATTGAATGCAGGAGGGAGCTGAGGAAAGACATGGGATCAAAGAAGATTCCTAGGATGAGCCTGAGTCTCAGAACTATCATTTACTGAGAAAAACAAAACAAAACAAAACAAAATTTTTTTAAAAACAGGGAGAGGAGAGAGGAATGCACTTAGGAGAGAAAAATCAAGATTTTGATTTTGGACATTAAAATTTTGAGATGTTTATTAAAAATACAAGTAACTATGACTAGAAGGAAATATATAATTGAATTATGAGCTTAGATTTTAGGGGGGAGATCAGAGCCGAAGATGTAAAATTATAAATTTGAGTGATAGTAGCCTAATGATAATATTTAAGGTCATGGAATTGAATGTGATTCCCAAAAGAGAGGACACAGATGGAGAAGACAAGGGGTCAAAGTGCAGGTCCTGGGCCAAACCAACACTTAAGAGATTCAGCAGAGAATCCAGAGGAAGAAAGGGCAGGATGAGAAAACCAGAAAAGTATATGACATTACAAAAGCCAAGAGAGTGTTAAGGGTATGAAGTAATGACAATAGGATTCACAATTTTTTGCAGTCACTGGCCTTGCTTTGTAAATACCCCATTAAGGGCAAGCCAGCATTAAGCGCCATCAGCAACCTGTGGATGCCAAAGCCATGTCCATGTTCACTCCCCACATATCAGGGTTATGGGTAAACTATGTCAACAAAGTCAATTATGTTGGAGTTCGAACTGTCAGTAGCTCCACATGCTGACCTAATTTGAATATAGGATCTTTACAGAAATAATCAAATTAAAATGAAGCCATGAAGGTGGATCCTACTATAACTGGTGTCTTTACAAAAACAGGAAGAATGCCATGTGAAAACAAAGGCAGAGATCAGGGTGGCGAAGCAGAAGTAAAGAAGCACCGAACGGCAGCAAGCCCCCAGAGGCTGGGAGACAGGCCTGGCCCAGAGTCCCCTTCACAGCCCTCACAGCCCTCACAGCCCTTGGAGGGACCCAGCATCTCGATTTCTGGCTTCCGCCCCCCGAACTCTGAGACAATGAATGCCTGGTTAAGCCACCCAGTTTGCTGTGCTTATACTGGCAGCCTTGGCAAACTAATATGACCTGCATGCCCGAGGGCACCCACAGCTCTCCATACTGCCCACAGCTGGCCTCTCCTTTCCCCATGGGCAGAGGACAAAAGGGATCGCTGGGACAGTGTTAGCCACTGAGGGACACCTCCACAGGCTTTGTTCTCAGTGTCTGAAAATGGAGCTCGTCTGCCAGCACTTGGAAAACACTTGGAACAAAATCACACAAGGTGAGTGCTGTCCGCTACTGGGGTGATGCCGTAAGAACCCCACTTTTGCAGAGAAGTGGAGGAGAGGGGGCTGCGAGCTCCAGGGCATACAGGAGACAGTATGGGAGGGAAGCAACAACTGAGGGCTTATTCAAGGCAGAAGCAGCCCGGAGAGCCTTCCCTAAGGAAGGCATTTCTCACATGGTGTTCGGCCCCAAGAAGTAGCCCCGGGGGAAGGAAGGTGCAGCCCCTCCACCCTGTTGGCCCCCGTGAGCACTGGTTTGTTGTGACAATGCACACACACACCCTTTCAAAGGCTTGTCTTTCATGTGATTCCTGTAAGACACATGTTTTTGTTTCTCTTTTTATCCTAAATGTGTAAAACTCAAAAGAAAATACAACTTTTTAAAAATATTTTATGTATTCACTTTTAGAAAGAGGGGAAGGGAGAGAGATATCAATCAATTGTCTGCAGCTCGGGCATGGGCCCTGACCTCCCGGAACTGAACCAGTAAGTGACCTTTCAGTTCCCAGGCCAGCACTCAGTCCACTGAGTCACACTAGCCAGGGCAGAAAGTGCAACTTTTTATTAACCTTCAACATTTAGAAAGTACCCTTAAGGCACTATGATTAAATGATTTTTGATCATAGGGAGCAGATATCTACCAATGTGTTCAACTTAGCTGGGGCAATGACTATTATCAGGATCCACGTGAGGTAGTGAGAGAAAACAATTCAGTTGAAATCAAGAACTTGGTGATAAAAACAGATCACGCTCAAATAGTGTACCTGGCGCCTGGTAAGTGCTTTATACATTTAAACTCATATGTTCCTCACAGTGCCCCTACTATACGTATGCCCATTTTATAGATGAGGAAACTAAAAGAAAAAAAAGCTCCTTGCCTGAGGTCACAAAGCTAGTAAATGATGAGCCAGGATTGGAACCAAGATGGGCTGGCTCCAAGCAAACATTCCTTTGAGTACTAGTCTACCCCATGGGAACCTGAATGGAAAAGAAGCAGACTAGAGATTTCTCCTTCCTTCCTACCACCTCTCTCCATCCTCACCTTCCGCTTCTTCCCTCCCTCTGTCCTCTCTTTCCACTCTCCTCCCTTTGCCTCTCTGTCTCTCTCAACATTTCTGTTCCTTCTCTTCTGTGTGTCCACACTCTTCTCTTTTGGCGACTGACCAGCTTATTTTTTGTGTGTGTTCTGTGTTCCTCTTCTCTACCCAACAGTTTCTACTTACTCGTAGTTTCTGCTCCCTTCCACCGGCAGCCAGGACATGGCCCATTGTGGCTACTCTAACCTCACATTTCTCGCTATCTCACTGGTCTTCCTGAGTTCAGAATCCCAATGGACAAAATCACCTGGATCAGCCCATTAGGTGCCCCGCCCCCCACCCTCACCAAATTCAGTCAGCTGCGGCTATGTGTTGAGTCAGAAGACACTAAATATGGTCAGGCCTAGTGCAACCACTGTGAACAATGCCTAGTGAAAAAGAGTATTGCCTTCCTTTTTTGTAGGAGAAAAAAACTGTCTACTGATCAATTCAGTTACAGATAAGCCTGCCAGCCAAATCCCTACCCTTCTCTGGCCTGAGCCTGAGAATGTGGTGCCCCAGATGTAATAATGCTCATGCACATGTCTCCAGGCAAAGGTGATAGCTGATTGTGAGTCAGTAAATGAGGCTCTTGTCTGGCTCCTTCAAGAGAAAGCAAATGAACTGGATTACAAGACATATCAGATCAAAGAGGAACCCAGGCATCAGGAAGAGGCAAGACAGAGAACCGTGGCATCCCACACTGCAACACAGTAGAAATCTGCCTCTTCAATGAACTAGAGTCCTGTTGGAGGTAAAGGCTGAAAACTAGCGAAGAGAAGCTGCCTGATTAAAAAGACAAAACGAGCTCAGGCACGCCCATGTCGGAACTAGAAAGGGAATCCCAAGTTCTCGGGGAGCAAAGGAGAGAGACGCTTGGCTACAGGAAGCCGGGGCTCACAGAGCCAGACGGAGACATCTCCCTTAGAGCACACGGAATCTCTGCATCAGACTTCGGCACTCACTGAATAACGAACGAGGCTCTGCAGCATATATCTGCACTTGCTGACCTGAATATATATAGGTGTTTAAAAATCAAGCCTGCTAGCAGTTTCTTTTTTTAAGCTGACTCTATTCCAAATGAGATACTTAAATGATATATTACTATGTTTCCACATAATCTCTTAACAGATTTGTTATAGAAAAGTGTTAGTATCTCAGTTTTCTCGGCCCCAGATTATTCAGCCCTCCTTCTGTCAATAGAAATTTTGCTCTCCTCTTTGATACGTTAGATTGACTGAAAACAGGTTTTTCTTATACTTCAAGAGCAAAACTTATTTGCACGTCAAAAATAGAATCACAACAGGCACAGGGACAGACATTTAAACAAAGAATAAACCAAGCCTCACATCCTGATCATCCATTATTCAGTAACGCCAGAAACACCTAACCAGCTAGCCTACCACTAAATCAGAATTTGTGGAACTGGTATAATGTGTTGACAATTAACCTTGTCAATGCATATTTTAAATAATCCTTTAAATAACCATTTTGGCCATGGTAGTAAAAGGGTTTCCCTCTCCCATGTGGGAAGTCCAGAATGAAAGTGGGTTGTTGCCATGGCAACAGAAGGCAAAACAGAGAACTTCTGAGAAGGGGGAGGTCTCCAGACCCAACGCCACAAGAAAGCTCCAGGCCCCAAAGTGGTGGCAGCAAAGAGTAGCAACCAGTTATAACTTCACACTGCCAGATGGCCCGCTGTTGACATAGGGTTCCCCCCAACTGCTAATTATTTGCCTAACTCTGGAGCATCCATTCCAAGGAAAAATAAAGAATTCACTCAAGTATGCATTGATATACTTACCAGACTTTCTCTTAACACCTAACACAGTGCCTTACAAGGAGAAGCCACTGGCTCTGAGGTACTCCCAGCAGAGAGGACTCCAGTGTTACCTGCTAAACAATCTTCCACACTGAGCAAGAGTCTGGGAGGCAGGGAATGGCGGGTGTTGATGCTGGAGACAAAGGTAGCTGAGGTGTCAGGAGAGACGGGAAGTCCATGTCCCCCTCCCCGCCGGGGGCCTTGGAGGCATCCACATGGCAAAGTCTGCTTTCTGGAAGGACTCTGGGCAACAGTGTGGAAGATTATTTAGCAGGTAACACTGGAGTCAAGAGGACCAGTGCCAAGGTTACGTTAGGCATCCAGGCCAGGGACAGCATGAGGGTCCATCATGGTGGGGTAGTAAGAACGGAAAGAGTGAGGGTAGATTCTAGAAATATTTAATGAGTGAAATCTCACAGCGCCTCAGCACGACTCACCTCTCCAAAGCCCTTAGACTCAAATCTCCATCCTCCTCTCCATTCCAATTTAAATGCTAAGAACAACCTGGGCAAGGAAGGATCAGATTGGCAGCAACTGGCACTTTTTCAATAGTCCATAGCTTATACATTCACTGAACCACTTAAAATGATCGCAGTCACCTCAAACCCTATTGGCTGAGTTGACAGACAACCAAAAATGTTTCTTTCTTGGATTTATTCCAGTACATTCTTTCCCATCATTATTGGTCATGAGGAGCAAGAACGACAGGTGATTTTTAGAAAAATTCTGAACAATATATCAACTCCAGCTCGGAGTGGCAGGCAAAACAAAACTGATAATATTTCATATCGAGGTAAGATGATTCCTCTGAGGTTCTCCTGGTTTCACAGCCCATATTAATTTTTAGAGCATTCCTATAAAGTAGACAAGTGGCGAAGGGGATGGGTGCTGTTTCAGCGGGAGGTAGGGGGAGGCACTGATGCTTGAGAAGAGCTGGTTTGTCAGAGGCAGGGCGTCTCAGAGGGAAGCCTGAGGGTTTCCTGGCTTCTCCTGGTTCTATTACTGAAAGCCATCCTAATGCGATTATGGTATTGAACATCACCTGTCCAGACCTCATAGGAAAAGAGGAAGTAAGGACCTAGGTAATTTTCCAGATAATTTCTTTAGAAGGAAAAAAAGCACCCTCTCTTTCCTCCAAATTGTTTATAATTGATGCAAACAGGAAATCTCACTGCTTTTTAATGAGTTCCCAAACTTAAATTCTGCCATTTAATCTTTTTTTTTTTTTTTTTTTTAATCTGCCTGGAATATCTTTGCCTGGAATATCTCAGTAATTCAAGGGAGGTTTGCCTAAATTACAAAACTGACCTCAATTTGCTTTTTGGTGTAGTTAAGGGAGGAGTGGGCATCACATGGCAGCTGGCCTCTAAGAACCAAGCCCTTCCTCTGTGGTCTGGGGTACATGGGTCCCCTTTGGTGCTGGGATGAGGGTGGAAGGGAAACCCCATGCTGCAGTTCAGCCCTATGCTCCTTCCTGTTTCCCATTATACATTCTGGGCCTTTATCATGGACTCATCTGGCATGGACAAGGACAACAATAGATACCACCTGCTTTGCTTCACTTACGCATAGGTGAAAATACAGGACTTAGACTAACAACTAGAAGAAATGATTCATTTCTTACCAAAGGGTCAGCCTTGGACCCAGTTTATTTTTGCTATATATTTATGTGATGGGTAAATTGACCTAGCAGTGATAAAGCAAGGAAATGACTGTATTCCTTGCTCCTTTGCCAAAGCGCATGTGCCAGTTCTTTGTCTGTCTGACTCTAGTCCCTGTATCTGCCACGCTGCCTTTTTCTTTCTCTCATTCAGCCACTCCTTCGTTAATGCCTTTTTCCTGGATCCCTTGGGATGGAGTCACATGCCCCTGCATACTTTCGTTCAGTGAAAACCTTGGGTCACAGTGTGGTCTGCCGGCAACCATTTGGGTGAAAAGAAGGAGCTCTAACCTCTCCTGAAGCTCTTTTAGAGGCAGGCTATGAGCCTATAGGAGGACCCCCAACAGCCTGCCTCACAGATAAAAGCTTCAAATCTTGAAAACGCAAAGAGCCAGCTCCTTTGGGCTGGCATGGGAGCTGTCCTGCTGCTCCCAGCAGCCAGAAGAGCTAAGAACAAAAGATGGTTCCCAGGCCATGCTGGTTCCGGGTCTTACACAAGCCACTGCCCTGAGCCTACACTCCCTGCCATCCTGTCTGGTCCTCTGCGCACCCCCAGCGTAAAGTTTGCCCTCTTCTGCAGCACACATCTCCCAAAAGGAGAGACTGAATCGCATGCTTTCCCAAAATGTAGAAACAGCCAGCACACTCGATCCAAATAATTGGCTCGAAGTGGTTAAGGCAGGAGGAGAGAAAGGAGGGAGGAGAGACAAGAGTGGGGGAAGGAAGGCAGACTCTTTGTTTCTCTCCCATCTGGCGGGGAGCCAGAAGGGAAGATCGAAGAGACCTATCTTTTGTCCACTGATCTGACAGTCATCCCATGTTCCCACTCAGCAAAATCAAAGTGGAATGCATTCAGATGTTCATGCCCATCTCTCAAAAGGTTACTGAGGAAGCTAAGTCTTCCAGGGCCTCATGAAGCAGGGTTTTGTGCTGCATTTCTGTTTTCAAGGTCACTATAAAATTAATAGTTCCACTTTCCCCGCTATAGTCTGTCACTGTTAGCACTTTCCTATTCCTCCCAGGGGACCAAAAGTATGTGCTCTGTGGCTTTAAGGGAAGAGAGGATCCTTCCCAGGCGCTTTCTATCAAGTCTGGTTAGGTTTTAGCATGTAAAGTTCCTGGCTATAAATAATTCAAAAGGCATGAAGATTTTCTTCATTTTCCATCTATCCGTGCACACAACAGCCCTCCCCCCTCCTTCTTTCTGGCTTATAACAAATGCTAATTTAATCAACTGGCAGTAAATTGTGCTGGTTGCTGACTCATGCCAGCCCCAGCGCCAGTGGACTTGACAGAACTTTGCCATCTCGTTTGGAAATGGACATTGAAGAAGTGAGGCCCTGAGCTGCTCACCATTCTCCTTTTGTCCTCCTTTGTTTCCTCCTTTTCTACCCCTCCTCCAAAAAGGATCCTTCACAAATGTATCCTAGGTATATCTATGCCAATTCACATCGTTTCCACGCTGCCTGCAAGGATCTGTGCTCCATGCAGGTTGTGTGGCCTTCCGACGCTCCTGATGAGGACAGGTCCCTGGTGCTCCTGACGGCTCATCTGTAGATAAAGCTGGTGCGGCGGGGGAGGCTAGAGAAGGGACCGAGAAGAAGGATGGCAAAGGAGCGAGGGAGAGCCAGCCCTTGTTAGCAAGCTGTGACAGTGCACGTGTGTCAGGAGCCTCTTGGAAATGCTGCAATGGAAGCTGATGGAAGAATGGAGAAGCAGCCCCCATCAGCAGGCCCTGTTCACTGGCGGAGTCAGTGGGATGGGGGCTCCTGAAGTCCTCGGGGCGGCTGTGAATGGAGAGCTGAGGGGAGAACTGTCTCGGAGAAAAAGCAGAAGCAGCAATTTACTTGGGGTCGGGGGTGGAGTGGATGGGACAGAAAGAAATGCCTCCAAAATAGAAAGGGCCAAGAGATACGAAAATATTTATGGAAGCTGAGGGTCCATTTCCTTTTCCTTTTGCTTTTTTTGTTTTGGCTATAAATGTTTATCTTATAAAGAACAATTCTCCATCCCCACCCCAGAGGGATTCCTTCAGAAACTCTCCCCATTGTGATCATCCAAATATTTGCTGAGCACTAATGTACGGGGAGGAAATGGAAGGCTATTTACCCTCTTGTCTTCAAATGCTTGTGAAGCACTTGCAGCGCCGCAGCGCAGCAGCATCGGGCCCACGATTTTGTTTGCTTTCTCCTCCCATCTGCCGGGAAAGTACAGGCTTGGTAGCATGGGGCCCACTCTGCAGACAGGCTGGGTTCTGTGCAAGGGCCGCTGGATGGCACGGTCGCAGCTGACACTGCTTCCACCAGACAATCTGTCCCTCGGAGTTTGAACGCAGTAGGTCTCTCTGCTTAGACACTAGGCTTATCATTTATTCAGCAAATGAAACAATAGCACAGCATCAGGCCCCCAGCACGGTCTGATTCATCTGCTCACCAAACCCTGCCCACAGTGCTGACTGGTCTGAAATTGTCCAGGAGCTGCTTTATGTTTCATCTTACCCACCCCCACCATTGGACTAAACTCCTCCTGGCCAGGCGTTTAGTGTGGAGAGGTTTTCTGTCCCTCGTACAGCGACAAAACGGCCTTCAGAGAGCAAATTCAAATTTTCTGGTCAGTTGCAAGCACACCTGAACTCTTCCCCAGTGAGAAGCCCTGCCCCGCCGCCTTATTTTCACACACCCTCTGAGGTTGATTTCTTCTACGGTCATTCCTCCAGAATGGCAGCTATGTCTCTGTTCCTTTGGGGTTCTTTTTGGGGTGGGTGTGCAAGTGTGACCACATTGTTTCATGCCCCTCTTTGAGGGATTTTTTTCAAGACTACTCCCTCCTGACAAACAGGACATGCACAATGCCAAAATAGCATTTGCCTGAGAACTACAAGAATGTACAATCAACTTCCTGCAGGAAGCCCAGGAAGGGGAACAAACAAGAAGCCCTCTTCTCCTCCAGCACCCTTGGCCCCTCCTTGCTTTTAACCCACACTCGACAACTTCGGAGTCACTGAGAGCCAGGAAAAGAACAGGCCCTGCATGAGGAAGCCTGTTTCACCCGGCACACAGCATTCTAAGACGCAGTCCTCACTGCCAGGAAGGGAAGGCGTGGTTCACCGTGTCCTTATTTGACCAGAAGGCTCAACATGGAATGCTGCCTGGGTGCCTCGGCTGCAAACCCCCAGGGCTGTCGTAAATAAGCATGAGGCCTGGTATGGCTTCTTGGCTAACCGTTTGCACAGTAACTCAAATGAGGCAGCAGGCATGAGTCAGGAGAGAGAAATGAGCTGAAGAAGCGGGAGGGGGTGTGTGGAGCTGGGGCTCCTCAAGCCCGCGAGATGGCACTTTACCCCGAGACTCTTGCCGAGTCTCTGGGGACAGGCCGCAAGCCCTCCCCCTATGCTGCACCACCTGCCAGAGCCATTTGCAAAGCAGCTTGCAAGAGCCTGTAAGTGATCGAGCCACTTGTCCAGACTCCGCGTGGCAGGCCAACCAGAGCTTTGCACGTTGCTCAAGGGCATTAGCTGTTTTCTCTATTTTGAACATTCACAATTTGACTTAAGATTACATACAAGCTGAGAATCAGAAGCTTGGGGCTAACAGTGCATCTGCAAGGTTAATCTACTGAGAATTTGAAAAGATCAGTCATTTTACTCCAGTGATCATGGTTATGAGTTTAGTCACCAGAAGGTCACCAGATTTATCCTTCCCTCCCAGAGACATGACACCAGCAGCTGGTAGCCAGAGGTCATTAAGCCTACCTGGTATGCCCTACTTTCTTTTCCCAGCTGCTGTGTGCCACCCTCCAAAGTCTGAAATAAAAGTATGGGCTGAATGAGTAAATGGACTCCTTCCTTTATTCATCCATCTTAAAACTCAGGGCTGCCCGGAGCTTTGCATTTAAAGTCTGTCACCTTCCATGCCTTCCAAGCAACTACGTTAGCCTGCTCAAGCTGCCACAGGCTAGTGGTTTAAACAACAGAAACTTATCTTCCCCAGTTTTGGATGTTACAAGGTCTAGATCAAGGTGTTGGCAGGCTTGATTTCTTCTAAGGACTCTCTGGCTCGCAGGTGGCTGTCTTCTCCCTGTGTCTTCCTGTGGTCTTCCCTCTGGGTGTTTGTGTCCTTATGTCCTCTCCTTATAAGGAAACCCGTCACATTGGCTATGACCCACCCATGTGACCTTCATTTGTTAATCCTCCTTTTGAAGGCTCTATTTCCAAATGCACTAACATTCTGAGTCCTGCCAGTTAGGACTTCTGCATGAATTGGGGGACACACAATTCAGCCCATCACAAAAATTATGATGTTTTTATGGCACAAGATCAAGCATGTTAGCTCCATCTGCATAAACGTTCTGGTCAGCGCAGACCCACCCCCCAACACAGGAAGACTCAGGACCTGTCCGTGATGTGCCTGCTCACCCACAGGCACTGTCACATCCCCCACCCACCCAGGCCAGACCAAATAATTCCACAATGTTTCAGACAGCGGTAACAGGAAAGAAGGTATCTTTTTAAAATATTTATCTTTTAGCCAACTGTTCCATTCCAGAGGCCTACTAACTCCTTATCCCTTAGTCCTCCGTTCCTGCTAGCAGACATTCTCATTTTGGTGGCCTGTCTTCCTTGGCATGAAGGTGGCTTCTGCCCCTCTATCCACATCGTATCTGAGCAGTCTGTTTCGGTCACAGCATGAGGTTCCATTTGGTTTGAACACACACTGGGATTCAGCACTTGATCACCCCTAGTTGCAAGAAAATTCCACATGGCAGGGGTATGCCTGACTCTCCGTTTTGTGCGGTTCCTCTTCTGGGTCAATAATAAGACTCTCAGATGCCATCAGATCCCAAATGCCACTGTCCCAGCCAAAAATCACTTTTCCTAATTGAGGAACCTCTCTTCCTAATTCCCAGGGCATACGCTTGTCCTATGTGAAACTTAATCCCTGCTCTGGGAAGCCCAACCAGCCTCCCACTTCCAGGACAAAGATACTGAGACCTCTCAGGCAGTGACTTTCAACCTCATAATAAGAGAACAGTTAGATGGATAAGAGTCAACACAAAGCACTCCTCTGTGATTTTTTTAACGCTTCAGAATCTCCTGTTTAAAACTGTTCTGGCCCTCAATGCACGTGCTACATGTCCGTATGTTGTTTTTTGAAGTCCTCCTCCGAGCCTGCATGCTGGAGACATGATATGTATTTCAATCCAGACGCCCATTTAGATTCTAGGAATGCACATTGGTTAGGTTTTAAATACGTCTTCTGGTGAATTAAGTGAAAGTTAGATATTGATGCTGATCTACACTCAGGCAGACAAGAAAAATTAATCATCAGAAAGAGGTGGGAAAATATCTCCCATTTATCTTCTTCCTACCTCATAATTCTAAGCTATGCTTCTAGAGGTTTTAAAATATTACAATAAGGGAGTCTTAACTGACCAAGATTCCAGACCAAGGAGTCCAACCCCAATGAAATAATACTATTTGTTTATCCACTATGTACAAGGCACAGATGGTATGGTGGGCAATAGTTAGATATGTACATTTCTGTCCTCCAGGATCACAGAGATGGAATAAAGAGGCACAGATGCATAAACTATGATTAATGACAGAAAGCAAGAAAAGCTGAGAGGTTCCAATCCCACTATCGGGACAGACACCCAGTGCAATTGGGTTTTGGAGGCGGAGATGATGGTCACAGTGAGCGGGTCTCAGAGGAGGTGATATTTGAGCCCAGATTAGGGGGTTGGACCTGGTCTTAAAAGCAATGTGGCTCACTGAAGGCTTCTGAGTGGGAGAATGACATTATAACAAAGCCGATGTTGGAGGCAGCGAGCGCCCTGGCTCAGGGGACAGGGTGCCCCAGGACAGGTAAGAAGCAAGGCTGAGAAACCAGCTTGCAAGCCTGGCAGCAGCCCAGGCACCAGGCAACTCATACCCGAGCTGCAAGCTAGGCTTGGTGAGAAGAGGATAGAGGACACAGGTGCTGTGAAGGACCAGTGGCACTTGGAGCCTTACTACGTGGGACAGGGGCAGGTCAGCTCCCAAAAGAAGACAGTGATCCAGAGGGAAGGTTTAGGTCCTAGCTGGGTGGCTCTCTCACCTCCTTTCCCTTCTCTATCCTGTAGAAACAGCAGAGTTACCCACATACTCCGGTGGGAGTCCCAGGTCGTCTGTAGAGGGTAGTTCTGCCCTCTGAACAGACAGGACCCAGGGATTAATTATGTAAGGCCAGTTGTCAAATAAAATAAAATAAAAAATAAAAGTCCCAGAGCTGTCCTGGCTGGTGTGGCTCAGTGGATTGAGTGCCAGCCTGAGAACCAAAGGATCTCTGGTTCAATTCCCAGTCAGGACACATGCCTGGGTTATACAAACTGGGTCCCTGATTTGGTGTGTGTGAGAGGCAACCACACATTGATGTTTCTCTCCCTCCCTTTCTCCCTCCCTTCCCCTCTGTCTACAAATTAATTAATTAATTAATTAAAAAAGAAAGCTCCAGAGCTCCCTCTGGCTTTCTTAAACCCTGTAGCTTCAACTCTCAACCAGACCTCCACCCTGGTTGTACTGAAATGTACACTGTCTGGCTAAGACCTTCATCAGTACCACAGATTAAATGAGCTACTTCTATCTCCTTTTAGATCTTGCTGGCCCTTTGAAGCATTCCGTGTCTTGTTTCTCCCTCTCCAATGGCCCTAATATCTATTTGAGTCTTACATATGACCAGGGTTACATGGCCTAGGTTAAACTCATCAGGGCACTCCATCTACCTGTCCTTAATGACATACTTAAGCCAATGTCTCCTGAAGGCAAATGCCTCTAAACTTTTTATTTACATGAAATAATGTTTCTTTATGGTTTGAGCTCTATATTCAGCTCCTTGCACTTAAGAATCTCCCAACATGGTCTCTTGTTTAATAGTGTCACTGGAATGGGCTCTGGGAAGGAACTTAGGGAGCACTGTCACTTAGGTCCTGCTCTTGTGTGAACTGGCTGAGTGACCTTTGTCAATGCTCTTTATCTCTCTGGGCTTTAGTTTCTTCATCAGTAGCATGAGGGGTCCTTCAAGCCAATTGCCTATGATCCTTCAGGCTTTGACATTCTGTTGAGCTGTTGAAGCCCAAATGAACTTGACTATTCACCTCCTGGACTATCCTCCCAGACAGTCTTGCCACTCCCTCTGTCTAACCCCACACTGTGCCTATGAATGTCATGTGGGCTGCCCCTTCCAAAGGGGCTGAGAAATTAAATACGGCTCCAGAATTTTGAACACATGAAGACATGTGTTGACTGCAGCATGAACAGAAATAGTCAATGCTTTGTTTTTCTCTGGGGGCAGGGAGGATGTTGGGAAGAGTGAGAAACAGATGGGGTGGCAGTAGAGAGCAAAGTCACTTTTAGGCATATCAAAACAAGGGTAAATGGGAGGCAGCCGGAGTGAAATGTTCAACTAACCATTGGAGATTCCACACAACAGAGGAGGGCCTCAAGCTGGAATCAGCATCAAAATAGCCAGGTGACTCTGAGGCAGGTGAGGTTGAACACAGGGTTGGAGCTGGAAAGAGAGGCCCTTCATGGGGATATTCTGATAGGAGTAGTGACATAGAGGTGAGAACTAAAACTGGGAACCAAAAGATTCCCTGTTAAGGGTAGAGAGAAGAAAGGAAAGAATCTGAAGGACTTAAACCTGACAGGCATCCACATTTTATGAGGTAAAAATGGAGGGAAAGGAAAGGGCATTAGGTGATAAAGAAGGGAGCTCAGTTCCCTGAGGTGCTGCTAGATCCTAGCTTCTCACCCATATCAACGCGTGGAAAGCCTTGAGGGGCAATGAAAGCCAATCAGGGAAAGCACAGTGCAGGACAGGTGACCTTGGTTGAGGCAATGAGCAACAGGGAGTGGGCCCAAGAGGGATCATGAAGCCAAGTCTAGGTCAAGATCAGCAGCAGCCAGAATTAGGGGCAACCCAAGAATGGTGGATCCTGATCTTTTGCAATAGTGATGGTAGCGGTAGCAGGTACTTTGGGTGTCCTGCATCACACCCCCTGACCTAAGGTCAGCCCACATTGACAGTGTCTACCTCAAGCTCACTCCCGCCACTCACACTTTTTGCTTTTCTTCCTTGGGGCCTTTTCTGTAGTTGTGGGAGATTCACACAGGGAACACTCAGACAGAGGAAACAATGTTCTTCCTCTAACCTTCAACTACTGGCTGAAAAGAGCCTATGGCCCTGTGCCCCATCCCTTTCTGTATACCTTCAGCAGAGATCTCAATTATTCACCCGGGTGTTGGCTTCTCCTCCTGCCTTGCCTCCGTCTCCGCACTCCCTCACTGCTGTTTCCTGGGCTTGGATCCTGAAAAACTCTCTGCAAGCAGTCCTTGATGGAGACTCTGCCTTCAGGAGAACCCAGACCAAGGCAGAGATGAGTCAGCCTCAGTGGTGGCGGACCAAGAAATGCTGGCAGAAGCTTGAGTGCGCATTTTCCTTAATGCCCTGAGATGTTAAATAAATAGAACCGATTTCTGCTCAGCTCTGTAGCCCAGCTGTGCCCTGTGGGGCAGGCAGATACGCTACTTTGAATATGACCCACAAGCCCTTGGTTGTAAATCCCCTCCTGAGAGGGTAAACAGAGAGTGCTAGTTTTTAGGACTCCTCAAAAACACAAACAGGCAGGAGCCCAACCTACATCATAGTGAGTGGCACTTCCCCTTTCGAGGCTACCTTCCTCAGTGGAGCGGTCACAGCCCAGACGCCTGCGGCAGTGTAAAACCCAAGGAAGTGTTGTGTTTCACACTTTGAGTTATCCTCACGATATTTTAAAAACCAAGGTAACAGCAGATGTCAAATTTAATCACTGTAGAAGGAGCCCAGCACTAATTTTACACCAAGCCCCTTCAATCATTGATGCTACTGGCTAGAACCCACAGGCATTTGAGTTAGCAGCTCCAATTTGAGCATATTTGAGAGAAGGAGCTTTAATCTCAGTCCACTCTTCTACTGGGTCTTACCCATGTCCTCGCCGTTGCCTACCTCTTAATTTCCTGTCTCTGCATCACTTTGGACTTCTCTGCCAGTTTTGCTATTGATCACCTCCTTGGACCTGCAACAACTATCTGTCTTTAATAAAACAGTGCTGCCTTCCTTATTGGGGGTGGTGGGGATCCTGGGAAGCTTAGACAGCACTCCTCATTTCCCTGTCGCAACCTGGACTGGCTCATTGTATAACTTCTCATTAGGGCTCCTGCAGGTCACTGACACAACTGAAGTGTTGAGAAGACCACAGCGAGCTGGAAAATGAAAGTCAAGGCCAGGTATCTCTAAGCCCCAAGTCCATCAGCATTGCCTGTTAGTGAGAGCTCCTTGGTGGTTCTCTCCCCACTCCACCATAGCTAATACTGTTGCTTAGGTCCTGTTCCTCCAGGGCCTTTCTGTCCAGACTTTGGCACTGTGCTGCTACTGGAATTGTCCTTCCAGTTTGAAACCCAACCAATCCATCATCTTTTTGTATAGGACCTTCTTACCATGGGTTGCATTTTTATTTATTTATTTATTTAAAGAAATTAATTGCCTTAATATTTTAGTAAATTAAACTGCCTTGATAAAGCTGTTTAATTCTTCTTCATAATCCTTCATTGAGCCAGTGGAATTCTTTTACAGGTAACCTAGGTCTAATCTTTATTTATCCACAGGGTTATCTACAGGTTTTCTTAATGAAAATAGAGTGGGACCTGGCTGGTGGCACAGTGGATAAAGCACTGGCCTGTGAACCCAAAGGTCCCTGGTTCAATTCCCCAGCCAGGGCATATAACCAGGTTGCAAGCCAGGTCTCCAGATCCGTAGCTGGAGGCAGGTGAAAGGCAACATACATTGATGTCTCTCTCCCTCTTTGCCTCTCTCCCTACCCTTCTCTCTAGAAATAATAAATAAAATCTTTTAAAAAAGAAAGACCCTGGCTGGTGGCTCAGTGGATAGGGTGCCGGCCTGTGAACCCAAGAGTCGCAGGTTCGATTCCCCAGCCAGGGCACATAATGAGGTTGCAAACCAGGTCTCCAGCCAGGTCCATGGCTAGGGGCAGGTGAAAAAGGCAACCGTACATTGATTTCTGTCTCCCTCTCTCTCTCTCTGCCTCTCTCCCTTCCCCACTCTCTAAAAATAATAAATAAAATATTTAAAAAAATAAAAATAAAAAAGAAAGAAAGAAAGAGAAGAAAGTGGGGTTGATATAATTTCAGCATTAACCAGCCCTCAGACTTTAGCCCTAACCTAGATTTGATACATTGACTCTATTCCATTTAACTCTCACAATAACAAACATGTCCTTTGCCATCTAGAAAGGCTGTCAAAGCTTAATATTAAAGTGAAATAAAGTAAAACCTGTGGCCCAACAAGAACACTTGTCATTCTCCACCCAGTGCTCATTCAAAGTTAGAGATCTGATGCTTCCTTAGAGGCAGAACGGTCTGAGGCCAGACATCTTTCTTTCACCTAGTGCAATAATTTTAAATTTTCATTGTGGGTAGAAATGAGAATACAGGGTTATATGTTTTATGGATGCTATAAGAGGTTTTCAAGGGCAACACTGAATTTATATGATGTTCATGTTAGGTGTTGATTACAGAACCTAGAAATGTCACTCCTAAGAAGCGACTCCTGTTTGTAAAGCTTTCCTCAACATGAGTTGTACCAAAAGACTAGAATTCTTATTTGGCTGAAAAATATTAGATAATGTTTCTCCCCTTTGGTCTTAATACCCTTGGAAAGAGAACTCAGCTCCCCAGGCTTAGAATGTCCTATTGAAAACCACAACTGACCCCCAGGTCACCACATAGCACCTTCTCTCTGGTGGAGGATAGGGAGAGAGAGATGGGGAATAGAGACCTGGCTTTCTTATGAACCAGCCATATGACATGCATGTGCAAACTTAATATCATCCATTTCATCTTGGCCTTTGAAAACAGTGATCTCCTTGGGCCCATCATGTATGTCCAGAATTTCTCAGCTTTATTTCTAGCCCTATTTCATGTGTTGCTGCTTACACCTGCGCTCAGGTTCATGGTAAATGGTCTGTTTCTGTCAATGACTTTTTCATCTATGTCAGAGAAAGGCCCATTAGACAAATCCAATGGGACAAGTTCAGAGAGTTTGTCAGTTCCTGTCACTTTCAGGTCAGGCTGTGCAGTGGAGCACAGACGCAAAACAGATTTGTCAAGATGAGCAGTGTCTTCTAGAAGAAGTGGAGCTCAATGTGGAGACACACATGATAGGTGAAAAACATCAAAATACCAGCACTTCAACCCGCGAACAGCACAGAGAGCTGAAAAGAACTATCTGTGTATAAATTTAAGTAATTCAAAGTTCCCTATGCACAGCAGGTGGAGGAATGGGATGACAATGGTACACATCCAAGATTATTTGTGGTGCTTGCCAAGAGCCTGACACAACAAGGAAGCTGACATTTCTTATTAATAATTATTTTCAACTTATTAATAATTATTGATAAGAGAAATAAAAGACAATGTTTGTGTCTTATTTCACGAAGAGAGAACAAGAGAACTTCCACATTTTCCCATTGCTAAATTAACTAAGCCCCCTGCACCAAGACTATATTTAGAATTGGGGCCTTTCGGGAGGTAACTAAGGTTAAATGAGGTTCTAAGGGTGGAATACTAATCCCATAGGAGTGATAGCCTTAGAAAAATGAAGAGAGAAAGATCTCTCCCCCCATTTGCATGTGCCAAGGTAAAGCCATATGAGGACACAGCAAGACAGTAGTTGTCTATAAGCCAGGAAGAGAGCCCTTACCAGAACCCAACCATGCTGGCACCCTGATCCTAGACTTTGAGCATCCAAAACTGAGAAAATAAATGTCTGTTGTGCAAGCCACCCAGTCTGTGGTATAGTGTGATGGCAGCCTGCACAGACTAAAAGAGTAAGGAATTAAAATGTTTGGCCCTGGCTGGTGACTCAATGGATAGGTGCTGGCCTGTGAACCCAAAGGTCACCAGTTCGATTCCCCACCCAGGGCACATAACCAGGTTGCAAGCCAGGTCACCAGCCAGATCCGCAGCTGGATGCAGGTGAAGGGCAAACTATACATTGATGTTTCTCTCCCCTCTCTGCCTCTCTCCCTTCCCCCCTCTCTGGAAATAATAAACAAGATCTTTTTTAAAAATCTGTTTGGAAGATTTAACATACCCATTTAAGGTACCCATTTTAAGAGCATCATATGTAAAGAGGCAACAGTTGTTTAATATCAAGTAGGATAGGGAACAAGAAACAGAAATTGAGTCAGGGAGATAGACAGAAAAAAAAGAAAAACCCAAAACCTAGCAATTAATAGAATAAATAACCAGGAACAAAAACCTCTTTTCTAGTATAAGAACCAGACTTGGGTTTATCAAGGTCTCAAAGAAAGGAATTGATTATGGGAGGTCAGCTGTCTTGTTCAGAGGGCTCCTGTTAAATTAGCAAATCATGGGCAACATTTTGAGAGTGTTCAGTGCTACATAGAAAGATTCAAAGTCTAACTTTGAAAAATTTGGAGACCCTTTATATATCATTTTTTTCATTCTTATTATTCTTTTGCTTGGCTTATAAAGAACAAGGCACATGTCTAATCACTATGTTGTATACCTGAAGCCAATACGATAGTGTATACCAACTGTAATTTAAAAGAAAGAAACAAAAAGAAAAAGAAAAAAAAAGAACAAGGCATAATCTCTTATCCAATATTCACTTATTTAAGGCACCATATTATGGAATTGGGAGGGTTCAAGATTTGGTGACATGGGGATCCCTGCTCACAAAATGTGCAGTTCTGTAGGAAAGATGCTCAGAAGAATGTGAGGAATGAAAAGCTGGGTTTGAAAAGTCATTGGACAAATAACCATTGTAAAATTGGATGGATAGATGGATGGATGTATAGATGGATAGAAGAAGCAGTGATTGTTCAGAGGTTCACAGAAGGGACAGAGTCCTAAAGTGCCAGCACCTGGCAGTGTTCAGCCTATTTGACCATAAGCATTGATCACCCTCAGGCAAATTGATAATACATACATATATGTATGTAAGTCTATATACATATATGACTCCTCTACTGTGAGCACCCCAAAAACATGGACAATGTCAAATTTGCTTTTATTTTCCCAAAAGCCTATCCTTGGCCCCCTGAAATAAGACCTTGAAAATCCCATTGACTGTTGCCAACATTGTCTGAGCTGTCTTGTTCCCTCTCCTATTACAAGGGCCTGTATGATGAACTCCATTCATTCTTCATTCATTCAACAAATATTTATTAAGTGTTTCTATATGCTGTGCACTAAGATCTGAAGATACATTACAAAGCAAATATGCTCACATTCTGTTAAGAAGAAACAGAAAATAAACCAAAAAAGAAAATATATAGTACACCACACAGTGATAAATGCTATGAAGAAAAACAGGGCAGGAATGAGGGGCAAAGCAAGCCAGAGTTGGGGTGCCACATTTAAGGTGTGGTCAGGGAAGACTCACCGGGGAGCGGCATGTGAGCAAGGACCTGAAGAAGTTGGAGGACCAGTCCAGGCAGCCCTGGGGGGAAGGTGCTCTGGCCAGCAGGCAGAGCGAAGCACTGAGGTGGGAGAGGGCTGGAATGGAAGGGAAAACAGTCGATAAACCATTGCATCAGACAGAGAAAGGAAGAGAATAGGAGATACAACATCACAGAGACGAGGGGAACAAGAGACCTCTATAGAGCCCTGTAAACCTTGCGGTAGATTTTGGCTTTACTTTGAGCCTTGAGCAGTGATATGGCCTGACCAGATTTTAATGGCACTTCCCTGGCTGTTAGGTTGAGACTGAGAAGTGTGGGTGGCAAAGGCAGGCGCAGGGAAACCAGGTAGGAGGTTTTCTGATTCATGTAAGAAAGAATGACTGCTCTAGCCAGGTGTCAGTGGCAGACATGGTGAGAATGTTGGATTTTAGATATCTCTGGGAAGTAGAGCCAAGAGGATTTGCTGATGGTTTGGGTGTGGAGCTTGAATGGGGAAACACCTGTGACCAAGCATCTCCGGTATGAATACTGGCATTGCTGTATGTTGTCTGATGTCTTCTGCTGAAATGACCGGCCAGCCCAGTTTAAATTGGGATCCCTCAGCCCCTCCCCGAGCCCCTATCATTGTGATTTGGATGGATGGTCACTCCATTCCTATGCCTTCCACTGATTCGTCACCCTCTTCCCCATGACGACTCCAGGGTTCACCCTATACTCCTACATTTCCGCCTCTCCCCCCTGCATTTCGAATGGGAACTATGGGTTTTAAAGCAAGAAAAGACTAGATGAAAATGGATCTGGGTGAGGAGAACGATTCCAAGCCAGGATAACTATTAAGAAAGCATCAGATCATGTGTCATAACACTGAGACCATCAGAATAGCAAGCCAGATACTGAATATTGGCACCTTTCTAGTTTTCTATCCAACACCTGTTTCCAGACTTCAACACAATTTTAGTCAAAATAAGTTGGATACACTTGCCATCTTGGAGCAAAAATAGGCAAGATATCTAAAGAGAGTGACTCTTGCAAACTGTTAGTCTTAGCTATGATTGTTTAAGCAACTAAAAAAGAAGGAAGGGAGAGGAAGAGGGAGCAAAAGAAAGAAAGAAAGAAAGATTGATTCTTTTTCCCATTGGCTTTTTAAAAGCCCATGCAAAGTTTTGGGGTTTTTTTTTTTGTTTTGTTTTGTTTTGTTTTTACCACATTCTACATGATCTCTTAACCCTAACTTTCAAAAAGAATCCAAGCTATCAACCCACTGTATATTTTTTTACAACTTAGAGCAGAACTTTTGTAAAAAGCAACAATGAAGAAGAAATCCTCTCAGGGAATGAAGCTGAGTAAGCTAAGTCTAACCAAACTTTTTTTTTTTTTTTTTGGTATTAAAACACACACCACATAAATTCTGTGGGATGCAATTGATGCAATAGATCCTGACTTCCCCCTTTGCAGGCTTTTTAGATTCCTGATCAGGATTTGCAGACATTCAGAAATGCTAAGTGGGGGTTGTGTGCGTGCCTAGTGTTGTTTTAATGATCCCATCCTGTGTCATTCTCGCATGTAGAAATTTTCCACTGACTCCAGTTTTACTAGTATGAACCACCAAACCCTCAAAGCCTGTGTTGGGCGAATTTGGAGGCATACATCCAACCTCCTGGTGGAATAAATTATAAGCTGAGGTGAAGTAGTTATTTTCTAGGGCTCATTGTGTTTTTTATTCCTCCCACAAACAAAATGCAAACCATCACAAATTAAATAGGTTCCTCAAGGTCCAAAAGAGGCTTCTCATGCTGTTTTTGTGTACTCAGCAGTAGTGTCGCAACAGATGTTAAAGGGCCAGCCTCAGAGGGAGACTAATATTTTAGCAACAGTGTATGAACTTGAAGGCCTTACCCTCAAGTGAAGTGGCCTGGTGGGTGAGCATCGATTTCAGCTTCTTCCTACCTTCTTTCCACGTCTCCTTCTGAGGTTTTCCAGTTGCCTTAAGCAACAAATTCAGTGAGACAACAGCTCCCTGGAACCTAACCTCTTTCCCCCACTTTCATTATTAAAATAATCTTTCCAAAAGGCTACCACAACGATGGACTTATTCTACCAGATGCTACTCTTCACCTATCTGACAGGCGAGCACCTCTGATCTTTCTTTTTTTCCTGCAGAGGCTGAAGTAGTCAGATTCATTGTCAGCTAAAGTAGTTGGTGCTGCTCCTATTAGACCAAATGTGTTAAACTGAGAAGTAGAACTTGGAACTCCGAAATGGCATCTGAGTTCTCCACATCTCCACCCACCTACCCGCTATCAACAGCAGGCACAGGGCTCACTGAAGTCATGTGGCCCTGTCTTCACAGGCGTCCCTGCTCTATCCGTCTTCTGTGAACTCAAGATAGCACGCCTGCAGACCAGGCCTCCCTTACATATTGTATACAGTAATAATTGGGAGACCATAGGACTAGGCAGGCCTCGTGACATCTGAAATAACTCCAGGCAAGCCTCTTCCTCCATCATTTTGCCACCATCTGTCCAGCTCTCTTTCTGTCCCTCACTGTACGTGGGTTGATCAGAAATATAAGGTAGCTTTGGGGTTGCGCATCCACCCACATGTCTTCTGTAGGATCCTGCCCAAGGGCACAGTTACAGAGCCTATCTCTCTCAAAATGAAGACACGCACAACTGATAACTTATTCAAAACTTAAACTCTAGTTGGTACGGCAACAGAAATTAATAGGCTCCATATTCTTTAATATACCTCTGGTTAGCTTTGGTTATAATTGAAGCCAGAATATAAGCTTCAGTGAGCAGATTAATGAGAAAACTTGAATGTTTGGGAGATAATCAACAAAGGTAGTCTGAGCAGACAAACCTTTCAGTTAGAAATTACATCCTCCTCCCTGGCTGGTGGCACAGTGGAGAAGGCGCTGGCCTGCAAACCCAAAGGTCGCTGGTTCAATTCCCCAGTCAGAGCACATAACCAGGTTGCAAGCCAGGTCTCCAGCCAGGTCTGTAGCTGGAGGCAGGTGAAAGGCAACCATACATGGATGTTTCTCTCCCTCTCTGCTTCTCTCCTTTCCCCTCTCTCTGAAAATAATAATAAATAAAATCTTTTTTAAAAAAAAGAAATTACATTTTGATAAGTACAAAATTTACTGAATATTTACATATCAGTTACCGTAATTTAAATAACATCAGTTCATCGAACCTTTTATAAAGCTGAATTTCTTTTCTTTTCTTTTTTTTTTTTTCAGGGACTTTGGCCTTGTCTATAATGTATTCATTTTTAAATTATATTTGATTGATTCTGCTATTACAGTTGTTCTGATTTTGTCCCTCTGACCCCCTCTCCACCTAGCACCCCCCACTCCCTCAGGCAATCCCCCCACCATTGTTCATGTCCATGGTCATGCATGTAAAGTTCTTTGGCTCCATTTCCAATACTGTATTTTACATCCCCATGGCTATTTTGTAACTACCTAGTTGTCCTTCTTAATCCCCTCACCTCTTCACCCCTTCCCTACCCTCCCTCCCATTTGGCCACCATCAAAACACTCTCCTTATCCTTAATTCTGTCTCTGTTGTTTGCAGGGCTGTTCCTAAGCCAGTTTCTTATTACAAAGATATTTCTTACAATATTAAAAAGTTTGTTTTACTACTTCTAAGAACTGTTATCATATAGCCATGAAATATGGTTGTTCGTTACGGGAAGCTGTGCGTTGAGGATGCTGTGGAGGTGGGTTAACGAACGTGGGGGCTGGTAGGAAACAGTGTGTTTACTCGTTCTAAGCTACGTTTGTCACAGGAGGTTGGCATAAAGCACCAATCAGTGATAATGAACTCTTACTAGTTCACTGCTCTAGATCTAATCTCCTCAACCACTATAAAAGGCCTGTGCTGTACCTCTTAAAATAAGAACACAGCTAATGGCATTCCTGCTCATAAAGATTTATTTTACAAGCATAATTACAGTGGTGATAACAATGTATCTTTTAAACACAATGAGAGCATGTTTGCCACATTAATAAGAAGATGCTAGGGATTCTACTGTTTTTAGTTTCAGGAACCAATGTTCTCAACACTTAGTTTTTAAATAAACCAGTAGGTTACGTTGAAAAATAAAAAAGAAATCAGTCAAAGGGCAATTAACGTTCAGATGAGAATACGGGTGGGGGCGACTGTGTACAAATACCTAGCAAAGAAGTTGGCGTGTGCTAGGTGCAACAACTGAAGTTCCTTTACTTTAAGGTTAGTCTCTTGATGAAGAGAGGTAATAGGCAAAAATCAAGGCACAACCATATTTTCTGGAATGTTATTTAACTCTATCCTAGGCCTGAAATTCCCTTTTTATCTATAAGAAGGTGTAAAAGAAGAGGAGAGAGGCATGGGTTTCTCTCCACCTCTCCTCCTCTCTCTCACCTCCTTTCTCTCAGCTCCTTCGCGAGCCTGTCAGAGGCCCCAGGGCTATGACTGCTTTAGGGTGCTTGCTCTGACCCCAGTAACACTTCATTCAGAACCAAAGACCACCAGTCCACAGCCTTTCCTACACCCCCTAGTTTGCATACCTGTCCTAGAGACCCAATGATGGGCTGCCCAGCTCCCCCTTTAAGGGGGAACTTACGGGAGGAGTATGGCAGCTAACCTCCTTCAGCTGTTAGCTATTTTGGGGTCCCCCTCAGCTGCCAAGACCCTGCTCAGCAGGGTCACACTCTTCTCCAATAGCCCACATGGGACATGACTCCGGGGGCCAAGGCCTTTTTGGGCCTGTATCACATCAGAGTTCAGCTTCCTCCCCTGCCAATCCCTTTACCAGTTCCTCCTCTTCACAGTTGTTGAACCGGATGAATATATAGTATCTAACCTGAGGCAGCTGTTAACGTATTTCAATCTCCAGGCCAGCACTGCCCAGAGATCCAGCCAACAAAGCTCGGTGAGGAGACAGGAATGTCCAGGAGCTCTGTCAGCGACAGCCGTGGCCCTCCATAGTTTAGCTATTAGAAGGAAAATCCTTTCTTCAAAGAAAGGCTTATGGAAAACAACAAAGCAGAAGAAAGTTGAAATGTTCGTGTTAGAGAACAGAGTCCTAGGCAGATGAAAATCAATGGACCAAATAGATCAGTGGTTCTCAACTCACGTCATGCACCAGAATCCACCGGGAACATTTGGAAAATACAGGTGTCTGCCTTTCACCCTTGGAATTCAGGTTCAAGGTCGTAAAAGTCCTTCTGGTGAATCTACGAGACCGCTTAGGCTGAGTACTCACGAGCTCTACAGCATTTCCAACCTCTGTGGGTCTCTGGTTCCATAACACAATGTTGCCCTTTCTCCAATGTAAACATTTAACACAGAGCCTCCATTATCCAAGGCTAGAAAACCAGCCCCAGCCTTTACACTAATGGAGAAGTTTATTTTTTAACTATTCGTGTTATTTATTTATTTATTTATTTTTATTGAATTTATTAGGGTGAGATCGGTTCATAAAATTATATAGGTTTCAGGTGCACAATTCTATAATGCATCATCTGTATATTGTATTTTGTGTTCGTTACCCCAAGTCAAGTCTCCTTCTGTCCCTCCTTTACCCTCTCCTACCTCCTCCCACCCCTGCCCTTCCCCTCTGGTAATTACCATACTGTTGTCTGTGACTATGAGTTTTTATCTATTTTTGCTTAATCTTTTTTTTTAATTTTATTGTTGTTGTATTACATCCATCCCCTTTTTGCTCCCCTCTGTCCCCCTGCTTAATTTTTTTTACTTCCTTCACCAAGCCCTCAACCCCACTCTCTCTGACAGCTGTCAGTCTGTTTTTTGTATCCGAAAGTCTGTTTCAACTTCGTTTGTTTATTTTGTTCATTAGATTCCACATGTAAGTGAGATCACATGGTGTTTGCCATTCTCTGACTGGCTTATTGCCCTTAGCATAATACTCTCCAGGTCCATCTATACTGTTGCAAAGGGTAAGATTTCCTACTTTTTTATGGCTGACTAGTATTCCATTGTGTACATGTACCACAGCTTTTTTATTCACTTATCTACTGATGGATACTTGAGCTGGTTCTCAGCATAGGGCTGCATATATTCTTTTGAATCACTGTTTCCGGTTTCTTCAGATATATTCCCAGAAGGGGGATCATTGGGTCATAAGACAGTTCCATATATGATTTTTTGAGGAAGTCCTATACTGTTTTCCACAGTGGCTGTACCAGTCTGCATTCCCACCAACAGTACATGGAGGTTTGCTTTTCTCCACATCTTCATGTTAAAAAGTCAAATTGCAGAGGTTCTCTTCTGTTCTCCAGAAACTGAGACAGATGCACAGAGAGCCCTTAATAATTGGTTCTCCTGACTCACCTTTTTTAGAGGAAATGTGCATTTTCTGTATCTTATCAATAAAGGAAACAGCAGAATTTTGCCAGTTCGCAAATATAATGCAGGTCCCATGATTACTTTGTCTAGCTCAAACTATTTGAAAATTAACATTGAATTTTCTTCAGCCATTTGTAAAAGAACACCCATTTAAAAAATAACTTAGTTAGTTCTCGTCATAGATACACTTTAAAATTTTGATTTTGAATGTTTTGTTTTGCTTTTGTTGTTTGGGGGTAAAGTTGACAGCTAGTGTCAAAATAATGTGCACAGATTATTCATGGTTAACTGGCACTCAAGGTCAACTTACAATTCCAGCTTCGTTTAGTACTAAGAAACTAGGAGCTTTTTGATCACCCCTTCAGCTAAGAGTCTCTTAAGAAACTTGAATATACCCCCACTGATCTCACTTCCAAGTTGATTACAACACTAAGGCCAGAAGATTGTGGTAACAGAGTCAAAAGTTAAATGGCTTCATTCTGGAGAGCCAACCTATGCTGACACCAAATATCCTCCCCAGAGAAATATATGCATTTATATGTGTTCATAAGGAATATGTGGTATTATTTTGTGGGTACTATATAAAAGCCATATATGTTTTTTAGTAATTTGCACTCAACAATATATAACTATCTGGTTTATTTTGAAATGAATATTTATGGAAGTATACAAGTATACTAAGAGAAGAGCACAAATCATACAGCTCAAAGACTTTTCAGGAGAAAAGTAAACAGCACCAAAATTAAGAAATAGAACATTACCAGCACAAAAGAATCCTCCCTTTATGTCCCCCTGTTTTTAGCCCCTAATTGCTAACCTAGCCTCTATTATCATGTTTTAGTTCTGCCTGTTTGTATATTTTGTCAGTGGAATCACAGAGTATGATCTTTTGTGTCTCCTTTCTTTCAACATAACCTTGTAAGATTCAACCATGTTCTGTATGTTGTTTGTTTACTTTCATCAACTGAGTATAACACAGATTATTTCCTCATTCTACTGCTAGGCATTTGGGGGCTGCTATTATGAGCACACGCATACTCTTGTGCATATCTTTTGGTATATGTATGTAAGCATTTCTATTGCCTAGATGGCTAGGAATGGAATTGTCAGGTATAAGCTATACATATATTCAGCTTAGTAGACACTGCCAAACACTCTTCCAAATTTACACTCAGAGTGCATGAGAGCACCCGTTGCTCAACGTCCTTGCCAACACCTGGTATTTCTCAGTAGTTCCACATCCTTGTCAACACCTGTTTTGTTTTGTTTTGTTTTGTTTTGTTTTTTTGTATCTTTAAAGAGTTATTCTAGCCCCTGACTGGTGGCACAGTCAATAAAGCACTGGCCTGAGGGCCCAAAGGTCGCTGGTTCTATTCCCAGCCAGGACACATAACCAGGTTGCAAGCCAGGTCTCCAGCCAGGTTCAGAGCTGGAGGTAGGTGAAAGGCAACCATATATTGATGTTTCTCTCCCTCTCTGTCTGCCTCCCTTCTCCTCTCTCTAAAAATAATGAATAAAATCTTAAAAAATAATAATAAAAATTTTTAAACAGTTATTTAACCATTCTGGTCGATAAGTAGCAGTATCTGATTATGATTTTAATATTATTTTTCCATGTTATTAATAACATTGAACACTTTAATAAGTTTATTAGACATTTGTATATCCTCTTTTAACTCAATTTGAAAGACTGTCACCAGTAAATTAAGGCAATTTTGTATTGGCATAACAATAGACAAATAGATTAATGGAAAAGATTAGATATATGATCACTTGATTTGTGATAAAACTGAAAGTGAAGAACAGTGGGGCAAAATTGTCTCTATAGTGAATCGTGCCTATTCAAAAGGTATTCATATGAAGAAGAAATTTACCCCCTACCTCACACCATACTCAAAAATAAATTCTAGATGTACTATAGATTTCGATGTCAAATATAACATAATTGTGCTGGCCCCATGCCTTAGCTGGTTAAAGCACCTGTCTAGTAAAATAATAGTATTTTTTGAAGAAAGCAAAGGACAATATCTTAATGATCATGGGTAAGAAAAAGGGTCCACAGGATACAAAGCACACTAAGGGTAAAGTAAAACAAGTGATAATCTATAGTACTTTAAATTCCTGTTTATCAAAAGGCACCATTAAGAGAGTGAAAAGGCAAACCACAAAAGATATTTACAAGACATATATTTAACAAAAGACTCATATCCAAAACAGATGCATATTATTGCATAGTATTGTGTATCATAGTTTATGTGTTTCTCCTAGTGATGATTATTTACTCTGTTTTTAATTGTTTACTATCTAAAGCAGTGTGGCAAGGAATACACTTGTACATCTGTGAGTGCTTTCTAATAAATTATCTAGAAGTGGATTGCAGAGTCATGGGATAAAGCAAAGAGTTTCAAACCACAAAGGTCAATGGAGAGATACTTTTTCCCAGATGGGTTTTCTCCCTTCTTGCAAGTCTCACTCTTAAACTAATTGTCTGCATTCTTTCCTGGATCCTGCCCAATTTTTCCTCTTTTTGGAGACCCTGGGTTTGAGGAAAAAACCCAGGAGTACACAGGTTTGAGGAAAATATTTAAGAATTCTGATGAAGGGGAACAGAAAGACATACTAAAGTATTTAAATGAAAGCTCTCTAATATTCTCTCAAAGACTTTCTTCTTGGCTTCTCAGTTTTCTAAAACAAATATTTTTGGCATATTGACTTGAACAATATATCTTGCATGTTGACAACAGGAAAGTATCCTGGATTCTTTGAAATAAGGAATTTATCAAGTACAAACTTCAATTAACTGATTAAGTTTCAGGTTACTAAAGAGAGAGTGGACATCTCTGCATTTTCATCATTATTTGTTGAAAGTAGTTTTCAAATATATACTAATTTACTTTCCTGCTATGGTAAGTACAATATCCTGAATGTAGCTGATTATTTCTTTACAGTTAGCAAATCTTAAAATCCTCAGGGTATTAATTTGAACATTAATTTCCTCATACATGATACAGATATAAAAAGTATCCTGCCCTGGCTGGTGGCACAGTGGATAAGGCAATGGTCTGTGAACCCTAAGGTCTCTGGTTGGATTCCCAGCCAGGGCACATAACCAGGTTGCAAGCCAGGTCTCCAGCCAGGTCTCCGACCAGGTCTCCAGCCAGGTCCGTAGCTGGAGGCAGGTGAAAGGCAATCATACATTGATGTCTCTCTCCCTCTCTGCCTCTCTGCCTCTCTCCCTACTCCTCTCTCTAAAAATAATAAATAAAAGCTTTGAAAAGAAAAAAGAAAGTGTCCCTGGCATATTTTGCCTTGTGGTAGACTATAAATGTTTTAAAGGCAAGAACTACACTCATATTCTGATTTTACCAGGTATAAGGTCTGTGCTAGTGAATAAGAGTATGTGATTGTTAGTGTTCCCACCTGAAAGCAGGAAGCGATTGCTTAACACTCAGGTGGTCGGCAGAACACAAGTTCCTCGTATATAATGCATGGCACATGGTAGAACTCAATGGATGTTCCTTTTCCCTATCTGAAATAATTTTTCCTGAATTAGATTTAAATAAATGTAAGAGATAAGAATAAAATTTTGTTCTGGTACTAGGACATAAAACAAAAAATTAAACCTAATAAGTTTTTTGGGTTTTTTTTTTTTGGCTTGTGAATTGCATCTTTCATCTGAAAGTGAGGTGATGGAGAATTCCAGCCTACTGAGATTTCTAATTATTTGGTTCTCATTAGTAATTGTGCAAACATTCAGGCAGGCCACATGTATCATATTTCCTTTGGTCCATAATCCCACTCTGCTGATTTATCCTAAGGAAATGATTAAGCATGAACAAAGGTGGTCATTGAAAGTTGTTTTTAATATTCAAACATTAGAAATAATCTCATCAATAAGAGAGTGGTAAAAACACATTTTGGATCACCTAGACAATAAAATATTACGAAATCTTTAGAAATTAAAATATACTTCCATACTTATAAATTTATAAGATTTCCATAAAATATCAAGTGACTGAAGCAAATTACAAAGTAGGAATGAAACACCTCATTCCATTTTTAGCAAAAATGTATGTATCTCTATGTAGAGAAGAAAAGTCTTAAAATATATATACCAGTATGCTTATATGTTTATCTCTGAATGATATTTTAGACTTACAGATTACTTTTTTCTTTCTTTTTAATCCCTTTGTATTTTATCTAAATCATTTTACAATAAACATGTACTATTTCTATAGTCAAAAATAATAAAGCTACTTCCTTTGAAAATTTTAAAACTTTGCCAACTGTACTAAGAAATCCTGGAAAAGTGAACTCTCTGTGGACCTTATATCAGTTATTCTCAAACAGAAAGGAGAAAGAAGTCTTATTAAGGCTGCATATAGCAGGGTTTTTCAACCTCAGCACTATTAATATTTTGGGCTGGATAATTCTTTGTTGTGGGAGATGGTCATGTGCCTTGTAAAATGTTTAGCAGCATCCCTGGCCTCCACCCACTGAATGCCAGTAACACACACCACTCCCCCTACCCTGCAGAGTTATGATATTCAAAAATGTATCCAGACTTTGCCAGATGTCTCCTGGTGACTAATTCTTCCCAGCTGAGAACCACTGATGAGACCTGGAATTAAACCCTATGTTTGTCCCTCACTAGCTGGGTAATTCAACTTCTCTGGGCTTCCAATTTTTTCATGAACAGAATGATTATGTCATCTTTAACATAGCTTTGGTCCTGAAACCTGAGTTCCATGGGTTTGCAGAAAAACAGTTGGTCCAAAGGAGAAGTGGCTGGTCCAGAGTAAGGTGGAATGCCAGAAGTACAGGCAAAAATGTAGCTAAGTCTTCTGAGTGCTATCAAGCACTTATCCACTCATTTGTGTGACAGATATTTATGAAACGCCTACTACGTCCCAGACACTGTTAGGGGGACTAGGAAACAGTAATAAATAAGAAAATGGGATCCTTGCTTTCATGGACCTTACATTCTTTGGAAAGAAGCAAATGATAATCATGTAGGTTAATAAGCAGGAGTATTTTAGATAGATGACATGAAGTAGGTGACTCGGTGCTGTATGGCCACGGGAATGGTATTGGGGAAAGTGAGCAAGATTAGATAAGGTGACCTGATAAAACCTCTGGAGCAGTTAATATTTGAACTAAGATCTAAATGATAATAAGGACAGAACCAAGCAAAAATCAGTGGGAAGAATGCCCTGCACAGAGAATACTGAAGTGCAAAACCGGTGAGCGAAATAGCTTAGCACTGTGTTAATGATATAATAGCAATATGTGCATAATAGAAGAATACAAAGGAAACAGTGTCCAATGTTATTATTAATATCAGGGAGAAAGGTAAGGAGAAAAGTAATCTCTAATTTTTCCACCGGAGAGTGATTAGGATGGAAATTAAGTCCAGGGGAAAAGCCCTTACATCAATAATGTAATTGGAAGATCATGCTTGGGGAAATTCTGGAAACATATGCCCCCTAAAGCTCACCAATGCCTTTCTACCACCATTTAGTGCTCAAAGGGGTTGGGGGAGGGGCACCCGGAAGATGTCTACTGAATTGCTAAGACAATAAATTGAGGGGATAATTTTTTTCATGGTTGGTATGCTCAGGGGGAATGGGTCCAGCAGATAAAACGATAACTAGATTTGGTTGACAATTTGCTTTGAGCCAAATGCCAAGCTTGTAAATAATTTAAAAATAGCCTGTCATTCAATTGCAACGTGTCCTTTAAGAAATTTTAATCGATGCAAAACACATTTCTCCAACACAGGCTTGTAGCCCCTATGAAACCAGCTATTGGTCTAAACAAAAAGCTGTGACATAGAACTGTGTGTGCAATGGTTACGAAGGAGAGTGCTTTGAGCTACAACCTCAAAATCCAGTATTATGGCAGCATCCTGCACCTTAGGAATTAGCTAATGCCACAGCACATCATGTGGAAACACACCACTTGTTCAGAGCTTTTTGTTCAAGGGCGCTGAGAAGCTAAGGTTTCAATCCACTCATCAGAAACAATCAACATGCGTAAGCCCTGCATTTTGGTGCAAGTGGATTGTCTATTTGCTATATTTGCCAAAAGCTCAGGATTACAGAGAAAGAGAAAGGAAGGGAAAGGGGGGTAGGGAAGACCTGATGACTGGCTGGAATTAGCATGTAGTGTCACCTTGAGAAGATGAACACAAGGACAAAGAACAGAGCACAGGATTTTGGGCTGAAAGATCAGACACTAAGCTAAACTATTCCTCTTCATACAGGCCGTTCATGTTGTGATGGGGAGGAATAGGAAGCGTTCCAAATGCGGGAGGGGCGGGAGTCACCTTTTCCAGGCTGCCTGACCTCTCCTGGCGCTGCAGGAAGCAGAGGCAGTAGCTCCCCTTCCCCTGCGCTTCTTCGCAGCCCAGCCGGTGGGTGCTGCCCGAACCTGCACTGCTGGGTCACAACCTGGGGGCCTTCTCTGACTCTGCTCTTCCTTTTCCATGGAACTTCTTATGTCACAGGAAACTAGTGACTGTCCAACCCACAGTGTCAAGAGAGACAGCAGCAAAACCCCAAGGACAACAGAAGGTTCAGTTCCTTTAGGTTAAATTCTTGGAGGTTTTTCACTTTTTCCCTGCTTTAATCTGGAGTTCCTTCCCTCCTTCCTTCCTTCTTTCTTCCCTCCTTCCTCCCTTCTTTCTTCCCTCCTTCCTTCCTTTCTTCTTCCTTCCTTTTTCCTTCCTTCCTTCCTTTCTCCTTCCTTCCTTCCCTCCTTCCTTCCCTCCTTCCTTCATTCTTCCTTCCTTCTTCCTTCCTTCCTTCCTTTCTTCCTTCCTCCCTTCCTCTCCCTGACACTGACAGATTATGAAGACATCATCCTAAACTGCCAGCATGGTAACTTCAGTCCGGGAAATAAACCAGCACAATTAGGAAATAAGGACATCCTCTGAGTGTTTCACTAATGCAGGCTAGATGTTTGTTTTTAGTGAATTGATTATCCTTGATTATCAAAATATATATGTATTGATTTTTATCCCTTAAATCTTAGATGCCAAGTAATCTGAAAAGCTGCTAATCCTGGGTGGATTTAAAGATAATAGATAACGATGTATTATTCATAAATGTTGTACAGCAGGGTATCCGTTATATGACTGTTAATCTCTAGAAATAGCATTTTCATATTCATCTATTATTATTGTAGTTAAACCATGTCGTGAGCATTTTTTGGAATGTTGATTATTTTTAAAGCTACCCATATAACAAAAAGTCAGTTCTTCCTCTCAATCTAATTTAGCCTCAGAGACTGTGAGAGCTATTGTGTCCTTCCCTCCACGCCTGGCCCAGTTCACGCACAGCCACACTCACAAAGACGCGTACACGCTGCTGGGCTGCGTTATTGACTGTTGAATGGCTTCCAGCCTGTCTTTGTCCCAAGGTCAACCAGAATCAAGCTTCACTTCTGATCCTCATGTAGGAAGATTTCTTCATTGGTAAGCTTATTTAAATTTCTTCAAAGATATTGAACCAAATCTGCTCAGGCCATGGCCCCCTGGGGCCTTTCATTCAGGGCTAAATATAAATAAATGCTCATATAGGACAGCTTTTGATGAAACATTAAAGGTGCTTTTTATTTTTAATATGGTTTCTAGATTCTCTGTTTTCTCTATGAAGGGACCATGGTGGCAGAGAGACACTTAGCTGTGGAAAGGGAATAGATGTGTAAATTGCTGCCTATGGATAAAGCCCCTGGGGGTTAACGGCACAGGGCAAAGAAGCAGCCGATCTTGGCAAAGGAAGCAAGATAAATAAAATTAGCCACTAAATCAGCTCCCCTTAAAAAACCAGCTGTCACATCCCTCCGATGTTTATGAATTTGGGGGCATGTTATGTCACATTGCATCTCACCCAGGATCAAGCAGCACTGCACCCTTCAAATGGGAAAGGGTCCCCGTTCCCCATGCAGGAGAACCTTCTTTTCCTTGGCATATGCACAAGAATAACCATGATCCAGACCAGCCAATGTTTACTGCTATAACAGTTACAATGGCTGTTAATTTTTTAACTGTGCTTCCAGTTATCCCTTTAAAGAATGGGGCTGTAGGTTTATACAGCAGATGATGCAGATCTACTCAAAATACTGAATCCGCGATCAAGATGGAGGACGGGTCTGAGTGAGCAGGAATAAGACAAAGATAGGAGTCTTGCAAACTCAGGGTGGGGATGCCCTGTCCTTTCCCTAGCTTCTCAGGGGGTTCAGTTCTCCCTCATTTCAGGAGGGAGGCTGGTCCTGCCTGAGGAGTGCACAGAAACTTCAAGTGACAGCTTTTTATCTGGGTAAAAATGGGGCACATGTAATAATAACATAAAAAGCTAACCTTCACAGACACTGCATTAATTGCTTTTATAAGTATCATATCACTGAAGACTCAGAAAATTCTCAAGGTGGATACTATTACAGCTCCTTCCAAAAACAAGCCATCAGGACAGGGAGGCAGCGGGCCACGTACTCCTGCTAAGAAGAAACACCGTGTGGAGTTGTGAGTGGGGTGAGGTGCCCTGCTCCTGCTGGCGGTGAGGTGGTCAGCAAACCACACTCACCTCCTGCTGTCAGTCATCACCAGCCCCACCCCAGGCCGAAAGTGTGGGCCGCCAGCTGCATTCAGACCTTTCCAGTCTTGTGCAAATTTTCTAAGCGTGGCTTAGAAAATTGCCTTTCACCTGCCTTCAGTGGGAAGGTCCTCCGCCATCAGTGGGAAAACACAGGAACCCTGTCGCTGGGGCTCTAAGGAGGAAACACTGCGACAGGTCCTATGAAGTCCTCCTTGCAAAGCCCCCCCCCCCCCCCCACGCCTCTGAAGCCAGAGGGAAGAATCTGAGTAGGATCAAACACAGATGAGCTATTTAACTCTGAGGCTGCACCTAACTATGTCTTTTGGCTGGAGGCCAGGTGAAATTCCTACTACACTTTATGGGAGCAAAACCATGAAGCTCTTCTCTTGTGTTGTCATTGCTTCTAAAAAAGAAACGGAAACCTTACAAAGCCCAGTCCCTAGTGAATACATAAAGACCATGCAAAAGCTCATTAAAGTAGTAATTTTTTGTTGTTGTTGTTCATTTAAAAACACAAGAAGCTTTCCCAATGCTTCTTAGTGAGAGCTCTGCATAAACCATAGAGAAACCACAGTCTTTATCACTCTGAAAACAAGCAAAATATCAGAATAAAAGCAGGCTCAATCCATACCATAGAGCAGAATAAAGGACCCGAAATAAGCAGGAGGGCTGGCATGATTCAGGCTGGGAGAAAAATTTACCTTTCACTTGTGTATAATAGAAATGATAGAAACTATAATGCTTTATTTTTATAAAGAGCTTACTAGAAGTGATTGGGATTTTTCTGCTTGAACTTTCAGTACGAGAGCTGGTCATTGACAGAAATCAAATCAGAGAACCCAAAGGTCGCAGGTTCGATTCCCCAGCCACGGCACATAACCAGGTTGCAAGCGAGGTCTCCAGCCAGATCTGTAGCTGGAGGCAGGTGAAAGGCAACCACACATTGATGCTTCTCTCTTTCTCCCACCCTCCCTGCCCTTCTCTCTGAAAATAATGAATAAAATCTTTTTTAAAAATTAAAAAAAAAAAAATCAAAACACACTAAAAAATGGCCTTGGCCCTTGACTCTATCTGGGCCCAGGTGAAAAGAAGTTATGCACACATATGCATGCCCTCTTCCAGCCACATTGTCAGTTTCTTCACAGGAGATGTGTGTGTAGGTTGGGGTGGCGGGCGGGGAGGGGGGGGGCGGTTGGGAGGTGGAGGGGAGATGATGAGCTGATGGCAGTGTCTCCTATTTCTCTTGAAGAGAAATAGGGGAAAGGTAGTGGGTAGTGATAATGCAGGGGGTCCTCCTCTCCCTTCCCCTCTGCAGGTGGAAGGCTCTGTCTCTCCTCTAACATTGCTCCTTTCCTCACTCACATTACTATGCTAGGCACGTGGTGACAACACAAAAGGGTTTTCCATAAATTTGAGTTTAAAGGGGGTAACGCTAGATGTTAAAGTGTTAAATTAAATCATTCTTTACTAGACATTTTTACAATTTCAAGCCATTTTCCCATCTAGAGCTGCACAGTAAATTAATTACTGCATTAGTAGTTCATTGGCGGCTCTTGCAAACACGTTTTTACTCAAAACACATACAACTATTCTCCAAATGTTTGTTCACATATTTGGAATCCATTAAGAAGTACTTGTAATTTTTAGGAGAAAAAGTATTTTTGGTAACCTTGTCACTTGCCTCATTTTCTCCTGGAAAGAATTATATTCATTTCTAGTTGGCATATAGGAAAATTTATCACAGCTTCTTAGGTGGTATTGGCTAACACTGAGGACATTTTAGAAGGTAAGCAGGGTTGGGGAAGGGTAGTTATTAATCTAGTGAAAACAACTTCATTATATTGGTATATATATCAATACATATATATATATATATATATACATCTATATAAAAGATGGGCTATTTTTCATCTTTAATGGCTTAAAATATGAAAGGTAAAAATCTCATGTTAGATAAACATACCACAAAAGTCATATATATTATATCCAGTTGTGCTCTTTTCAAAAATGTTTTGCTTCACTTTCGTAAACAAGTGCTTAATCTTTTATAAAACAAGTTATATGCAATGAAGAGAATATGCCTTAGCATATAACCCCCAACTATAGTTAATAGGCAGTATAATTTGGGTAAAAAATGTTTCCTATGTCAGCCAGGTAAAAGTATACTGTACTCAAACATCATGAGAGTAACTTGGATTGGTTTTTACAAGCCATTTAGGCTTTTTCTGAATCCACATTCTTAATACACAGCTAAAAATCACATGTATAAAAAGAAGAGTTTTTGTAAGAGGTATACTTGCACGTGTTATATTTGCAGAAATCATTTTCTCCAAACTTATACTTGGCATAACTGACTTGATACGTTCAGGTATCCTCATGGAACGATGAGTATATCTGAAATCAGAATATTTGAAACCAAGCCTAAGTTCTGAGATCAATACTCTCTGATGGGTATGTCTCTACAGAGAATGAGGTCACATATATATGCTCACCTTTACGTGGAACCCCATGTACACCTTATGCACATCAAGAGATAAAATCCAAAGCTGAAACACCTACATGTCCATGAACAGTGAAGCAGAGAAATAAATTGTGCTATATACATACAATGGAATACTAAGCAGAAATTATAGTGCATATGCTATCATTATTCTCTCCACATGAATAAATGCCACACCCATAATGGTGGGCAAATAAGACAGACATGCGAGGCATATTTCTATGAAGTTTTAAAAGAAGTAAAGATAATCAGGACAGTGGTAACCTTGAGGGAGGAAGACAGTGAAAAGGGGGAATAATGAGGGGTCTTTCAGAGATAGCTTCTTTCTATCTAGAGAAAGAAGCTTTGGGATAGCTTCTTTCTCTCCATCTGTGGACTGTTTGCACTGCCTGGTTTCACTTTGCGAAAATTCATCCAACTATACACTTAGGATTTATGCACTTTTCTGTTTGTAAGTTGTATGTTAATATAACGTTTACTTAAAAAAAAAAAAAAAAAACATAGAAAGCCAGTTAGGATAGCTCCCTTCCAAACAGAAGTGACCCAAAGCGCTACCCAGGATTCAGCTCTCCATCCATTTCCTCCACAGGGGAGCGGAGCCCTCTATGTTTTTCCCAGACTCAGGAGAACCAGCGCCATGGTGAGAAGAGCCCTCATCTTCTCAGACTGGTGTGGTAAACAAATGGGTGTCACTCTAAAAAGGGGGGAGGGGGTGAGGAGCATGGGCTCTGGGAGCCAAATACCAGCTACTGTGTGTTTGTTCAGCACCAGCATAGCCCAGTCACACAGAGCCGGGTAGTCTTCGAAGGAGATATCAGTGGTTCCAGTTACATGGACTACTAACTATGTGGACAGTCTTACTCCCTAGAAGAGGCTGTGCTGACTTTTGACAAAACAACCTGGTTGGGAAAGAGCACATTCTGCAAACTGCCTCGGCATCACTCAGGTTTGAGAGGGCTTTGTAAACACAGTATTAGTTTTGCTGCCAGAGTTAAGCCTAAACTTTCCTCAAGAAATGCACCAAAGCGAATGCATCCTGGTGTGATTTCATTTGGGGAACATGGATCTTTGCTGTCTACACGCAGACATTGCTCTGCTTGGAACCCAGAACCTTCACAATAAACAAGAGAGGGAAAGCCCACAATGGAAGGACAAAGCCCATTGCTGAAATTGGGTTTGGGGGCTAATGCCAAAACACATAGGGACCTCTAGAAAAGGCAATAGATAAATACCTTGTCATCCCAAAGGGACAGGCACGAAACTGAATTCCATCCTGGCTCTGGCTCCGCTGTCTCCTGATATCCTATGTAAATTATCTTACCTGCCTGGGAAATTGGTATATGATATTTTCTCCACTGGAAAGTGCCTTCCTCCAGCCAAGCAAGGCTGATGGCTATGAGCAAAGAGAGGATTCTCCTGCCTCTCTGGGCATGTATTCATGCTGCCCCAGTGAGAACCATCTTTATCAAGACTGACATCATTCAGCATGATCTTGACCCTCTCTCTAGTTTTTGGCAAGAACACACTAGATCTGTAATCTTTAGTTCTTCTGACCCTATCACTTACTTGCAATGTCATCTTCAGCTTATCATTGGACCTCGCTGGGCTGCAAATATTTTGCCAACCAAAATTGCCCTTATCATTCTTCAGCTACGCAGTGGAGCAGGATGAAGGATGCCTGAATAATGCTTTGAGCATTCGTAAACCTAAGTGAGTCTGTGACCATAAAGGCCAGGCTTGCTTGCTGCACCCTCCCTTTGAATCAGCGCCTATCAGCCCCGCCCAGCTCCACCAGGAGGATTGAGTGAGTCCTGCCTTCTTCAAGGAGGGGAGCAGGTCAGATAACTCTCCTCAGTTAAGGAGAACTTGGGTCACTCTCAACATCCTTTTGTTTTGAATTAGTGGCCTCTAGCTGCTACCCAGGCTCCTATAAGAGTTTCTTACCCTCTGGTAATTTCTCTTTTCTTGACATAAAGACACTTTAAAAATTCCCCACTAGATAAATTTATTTTTTGAGGGAGTAATGATTGCTAAATTGGGATACAGATAACTTTTAATATGCTCTTTATCAAGTTTTTACAGAGGAGGAAGGACAGTTGAGGCCATCGACAATTTAAAAAGAGGGACATACTTCACAACTAAAGTGTTAGACGTTAAGGTTCAGAGAAGGTCAAAGAGAAATAAAATGAAAGTGTTGCTCTGAGATTGTGATTCGAGCAAAGGGGAAAGTACAATTCAATTTCACAAGGATGACCTTATAACCACATTTTTAAAATTAGATTTTGGCAAGCAAACCAGGTCCTATATTTTTAATTTTTTTAACTGATTGATTTGAGAGACAGAGAAAGAGAGAGAAATATTAACCTACTGTTTCACCCACTTATGCATTCATTGATTGACTCTTATATTTATGTGTCCCAACTGGGGCTCGAACCCACAACCTTAGCATATCAGGCCAATGTTCTGACTGAGCTACTCCTCCAGGGCTATAATCCACATGTTTAAAGGGGTGTGTGTATCCAAGGGTAAAAGTGAGCTACTTGTACACTACATTCCTCTAGCACTTTAGCGATGCCAATCAGTATTGAAGAAACAAATTTTTCTTAGTCAAGTATACCATCACATATTTCCAGATGAGAGACACAAAGAAAGGATTAAAGTTAGGTAAATTGGACCTATACAGAAGGACCTATAGAACTGGCTTTATACTTCCTTGACAAAAATAAAGGGATTTAAGAAGGGGGCTCTCAACCCTGCATGGGAAGGAACTCATATAACCAGTGGTTCCATGACACTAAGGGCAAAAGCAAGTCATTAATGAACCACCTGATATATTTCACTTACAATTGAAAACTATTTTTAAATCTTTGAGTTTTTAAGCTAGAAGGATACTCAGAACCATCACCAACTCAAAAGAAGTCTTGAGTCTGCTTGAAAATTTGGTAGCAAAGTTATACCCAGCTTCCTTTCTGGATGAGTTTGGTTAGTTAACAGCAAAGACCAGAATGACTGGGGGGTTCCTCTCAGCACTGTAGTCTGAGGACCTTGACTACCACTCAGCTCAACCAGATGGCAGCAGTCTGATCAGAAAATAGCAGTGACCCTCAGCCTAGCTTCTTCAATTACCACCCAGATGTCATCCTAGGTCTACATCATTTTCTTAAGCAGCAGGGCTGTGCTGAGCCCATCAGCTCCAATAAAATAAGTTCTTTAGCATGACTTTCCTATTTCTGTAAATGATGTCACCTTTTTTTCTGTCATCCCAGCATGACACCTCCAAGTCATTTTAGACTCATCTGTCTTCCTCACTTCTCACTGGCAGTATGTCAACACTGCAGAGTGAGTGTCCCTTCTGTCTCGCTTATCTCGTCACTCACCTCTCCTTTGACTCCCAGGACCAGCACCATATCCTAGTTCAGGTGATCATTAAAACACATCAGTGAGAAAATTAATTTAACTTTTCAATTTCAGTTTCCTAAATTTCAAATTCTCCCTTACTGTGTCTCCCAGAATTGGCCAAAGATGGCCTCCAAAAAATTTACCAAGGAAGTTTGTTAAAAATGCAGATATGCCTGGTCCCAGTCTTCTGTTTTAGAATATCTGAGGTTTGATGTCAGGTACCTCAGTTTTTGATAAGCTTCCTTTCATGAGACACTTGTATAGCCAAACATTTTAGAAACCCTCTTTTACCTATTTAATCCACCGGCAATTTATTCATTTATTTACCCAACAACATGTGCCAAGAATAGTTCTCATTTTTGTCTAGCCCATCCCATACATTAAAAAGTCATAGGAGTGCTCATTAATAGCAGAATGTATTAATAAAACGCAATGTAGTTATACAGTGGGTTACTATACAACAATAAAAAGAAACAACTCCTGCTACACACAACATGGATAAATCTCAAAGGCAATAGTCAGCAAAGGAAACTAGACATAAAACAGTACATACAGTATGATTTAGTTTATATAAAATTTATAAACAGGCTACTTTATGGTGATAGATATGATAATAATGGCTACTTCTGTGGGACAGTATTGCTTAGGAAAAAACAGAAAAATGGCTGGAATTGTTCTATAGTTGAATCTGGGAGATATTTAAATGGGTGTATAAATGTGCATGTGTGTGTTAAGTAAAAATTTATTGAGGCTTGTGCACTTTAATATATGTAAATTATTCCTCAATTAATATAATAAAAATAAATAAGTGCAGTTGCAGACTTCTAAAAGTGGGGAAGGGGAGGGAGGAATGGGGGGGAAAGGCAGGGAGGAAGGAAAGGAAAGGAAAAGAATAAAACTCGAGTGATTCGTCATTGCTTGCATAGTAAAGCCCAGACTTCTTAGTCTGTCTTTTAAATTCTTCCACAATACATCCATAACTTAATTTTCAAAATAAAGTCACACTATTTCTCCAATCAGGTTGACCAACTTGTGTGTGATTTTACTGAGAAGAACTCATGGTTTCTTACCGTCCTCTCCTCCTCTCACTTCTCCTTTTGCGATCACACCCTCACCCACCTAGACTGTTATTCTTCCCCAATTTAAGTCTTAACCACACATGAAAGTCCAATTCTGTTAACATATGACCTCCTTTCTGACCACTTGTTGTGGGTTGAATTATGTTCTCCAAAAGGTGTGTTGAAGCCCTAACCCCTGGCATCTGTGAATGACCTTACTTGAAGACAGGGTCTGTACTGATGTAATTAGCTAACATGACAATACTGGAGTGAGGGTAGTCACTAAATCCAATAACTAACATTTTTATGACAAGGACATGTGAAGTCTCAGAGGTGCACAGAGAGAAGCAGCCATGAGGAGATGGACACCGACACTAGAGTGCTGCATCCATCACAAGCTTCGGAGAGAACCCTGCAACAACTTGATCCTGGACTTTTAGTTTCCAGAATTATGAGAAAATAAATTTCTGTTTTAAATCACCTAGTTAGTGACAATTTGTTATGGCAACTCTAGGAAACAAATAGAGCACTCTAACCATGTCCAGCCTCCTTTACTTCTCAACTCCTTTAGCTCCTAAATTCTAAGCCGTTCATTCGCCCCCTGAGGTAACCAGCCTCCCACATGGCCCACAGTGATGTCCACTTTACGGCATTAATGTTATTGTGATGCAGATGGACAGGACCGATCTATGTTACTATTAAGTACTATTTTTTAATGTTTCTTCTAATTAAATTATATTTATAAATTATAAATTAAATTGTAATAAATAGTATATTGTGGAAATGATGTGCGGTTTCTGAGGCCAGGTCATAAAAGACATCGCAGCGTCTGCCTTGCTCTCTTGGACCATTCACTGTGGGAGAGGCCAGGTGCCACATGTCATTAGAATACTCAAGAATCCCTGTGGGGAATACACATGGCAAGGACCTGAGGCCTCCTGCCAACAGCCATCACAAGCTCACCAGTTGTCAGAGTGAGCTAATTTGGAAGCAGATCCTCCAACCCCAGTCAAGCTTTGAGATGACTGTAACCCTGGCTAAAATCTTGATGGCAACTTTGTAAAAGTCCATGAGCTAGAGTCACCCAGCTAATCCACTCCTAGGTTCCAAACCCACAGAAACTATGTGAGATATTAAAATCTATTGTTTTAGGACACTCAGTAATTGGGTAATTTTTTTTCTGCAGCAGTAAATAACACAATACTTGTTATCCTACACTATCTTAAATTTCTTAACTCTTCTTAAGGAAGATTTTCCCCTGGCTGGTAGCTCAATGATAGGTGCCGACCTGTGAATCCAAAGGTTGCTGGTTCGATTCCGTCACAGCACATAACCAGGTTGCAAGCCAGGTCTCCAGCCATGTCCTTAGCTGGAGGCAGGTGCAAGGCAAGCATGCATTGATGTTTCTCTCCCTTTCTTCCTCTCTCCCTGCCCTTCTCTCTGAAAATAATGAATAAAATCTTTTTTTAAAAAAAAGGAAGATTTTTACTTCTCAACTTTGCATACTCCTTGAGGGAAGGTATCATTTCTTGTGTTTCTCTGCATCCTCACCCATGCACCATAATTATATATATGTGCTATTATTATATTAGGTAGTATTAAATATGTTTATATCACACACACAATGTGTCCCGTAAATATGTGTGAATGGTGACTGAATAAATGAGCACAGTGTGTCCCATTAGATAAACTTTCAGAACATTGGATTGAACCTGCAAGCACATCACTCATTGAAAGACCAAGTTTATGGAAACGTCTGTACCAGCAAATTGCTCCAGAAAAGCTGCCTTAGAAGCCATTTTGAAGCCATTTTTCTTTCCCACTCATTTCCCTGCCTCTCTGTTGTTGCCTGTTGGCTTCTGAAATGTAGGTCACCTCCAGTGGCATGACCTAATTAGGAGATGTAATTTAACAGGAAAAAATAAAAAATAAAAGAAATCCCCTGAGATGGTAGATTTAAAACAAAGAAAGATGGTTCTTTCATTTTCTGTTTTTGGCGATAGTCCCCTAATACAGTTATCCTTTCTCCACTCCCCCAAGCTACACAATTTGTAAAGCACAAAGAAGAAAGGTAGAAACGAGTTCAGGAGCAGTTGGAAATGATGAATTTATAATGATGACAGAAGGAGTAAGAGTGTGCTTTCCTTCACCAAAGTGGCTCTGTGGGGCTCCTTCTTGGCAACACAATGAGTGAGACTGGAGGAAGAAGTGTTGATGATGCTAATACAAAGTACCACACACTTTTAGGGTGGGAGGAGACCCTATAGCTCACCTAATCCTACCCCTCAGGGAATTCTGTGACACCTGCTGTGTTTCTAATGCAATGAAATTTCATATACACAACATCTAAACAGTAATTGCTCATTACACATTCAGCATTGTGGTTTTAAAAAGAGAAAAGGGGTAAGGAAACTAAGCAGATTTTAAGCATTCACTACAAAATGAACTTCCAGGGGATGTCACTGGGCCAGGTTGGATTCGATCCATCTCCATCACCTCTTCCTCTCAGAGGCGTGTTGCTGGGTTCCTGTAAAATGCTTAAGTGCTTTCTGAATCACCCCAGAAACACTTAACTACACTGATCATAATTGAATGCATTATTAATTCTTTCTTTGAAAACTGATATTTCATGTTTATCATTAGATGTTTCAATTTATACATCGAGCAAAATTCTAAAGCCTACTATGTGTTCGACCTGTCTGATCGATGACATTGTTTAAGGTGCAACTATTATATTAGACAATTCCTGTATAACACAGTTGTTAGGTTCCTAAAAAGAAGGCTGTGTTACATGAATTTGTGAACTAGTACAAAAAAGGGGATTAGATTTCAAAAAACTTTTAAACTTACTATTATATTTTATAATTAAGAAAATATCTTTATTAAGGCAATTTTTGCTGAAAATATAACATATTAATATGTATTAAATGTTTTCTTTGTCATCACAACTAAGCACCATTAACCGAAGGCATTTTCTTTTTGACAAGTTATCTTCATCCTCTGAACTTTCTTCAGTATTATCTTGACTTCTATCCTGTAATTTTTGCAAAAAATCTGTTATTTGAGATTTTTTGCTTTTAGCTGAGAGATCTTCATAAATTTTGTTAATTTCAAATGAAATATCTTTAGCTTTTAAAAGCTCTTATTACACTCCATATTATTTGGGTATTCCTCTAATCCTTAAACCTTGCTAGAGTGAAACCATGTTCTAGGATTCTATGTTGTATGAAGATTTTCCCCAATTCTCAAACTGTGTTAGAGTGAAACCGTGTTATAAAAGTGGCATGTTATATGGGGGTTACTCGTATTCCCATTTTACAGGACACAGAAAGATGAAATAAATTATCTAAGCCAGATAGTGAATAAAAGGCCAAGTTAAGAAGCAAACCCAGGCAATATGACTATAGAAGCTGTGCTCTTAATTATCTACATTACTTTAAATTAACTATAAAACTACATTCTTCATCTACTTGGGATCAATGAGCATTTACTGCATAGACAGCATATTTATATCTATCTGCAAGTACCTTCTAATTTCAGGAAGAACCCTAGTCACTTTTTAGCCTTCCTTCCATGTCAACACTCCCATGAGATATGTCAGCCTACCATTGATACCTATTACTCATGCACCCAGTTACTCTCCATGTTACTAAACAAGAGATTCTGATGTGCCCTCCTAACATCCACATTCTACTATAAACCACTACCCTAGAACTGAGGAGTTTCACTTTCGGCATAATAGCACAATTAGTTCTGCAGACCCAGTCCTCCTCAAAACTAGTGGAAGTCATTTCTAAAATGATGATTTAAAGTTTATGGTAATATTTCTACTGTCATACAGAAAATGAAGAAACATTTATTCATGAAAACCTGCTGGACATCTATAAGAACTATGAGTTGGTTGTATATAAATTAAGACTCATGCCCTTCCTTCCCTTTCCTAGGTCAGTGAGGTGGAAACTCCACCCCAAGCTGCTTCAGCCAAGAACAAAGGAGCAAGGACTCCTTTGCTCCCCAGCTTCCAGCCAGAGGGCTGTTTCACTGTAAGAAGAAGGACTTTGGCATTTCTCATCTGTTCCCCAGTTTCCTGTTCTTAAAGGTAAGTACTTGGTGAATGCAGCCAAGGAGTGGGGCCCTCCCTACTCCTACCCTGCACCCATGCATGGGACAGAGGCTCTTCCCTGGAAATGGCACTGCTGAGCATATTGAGACCCCAATCATGCTTGCCCTGGCTTGTATAGCAGGGTTCCATGCTGAAAGACGCAAGTTGAAGAGACCTGGGTGTGCTGCTTTCCCCATCAACCAAGCACTTAGCTTCTAAAGCAAAGGTACTACTCAGAGAGGAATATACCATTGCCCCTAACTTTAGCACAGATTTCATCTAGAAGAAGAAGTAGGCCAAAGAATAGAGAGCTTCAAATCCCTCCCCAGAGGAACTGACTTTATTTGCAATAGAGTGTGAAGAAACTCAAGCCTAAGGGTGCTCTCAAAAAACAATGGGAGTTACAGTGAAAGGCGGTTGGGAAAGATTGATAGTTGGAGGTGTGGACTGAGCTGCAGGACAGCTCATTTGCTATAGAAAAAGGGAGAGGTACAGCTTGTTCTTCCAGGGTAAGACAGAATTGTCAACACCTAACCTCAGAACTTTCCCTTTAAAGGATCTGGAATTTGATTGGATTCGATTATGAAGCAATTTATGCCTCAAGACATTGTTGAAAATAAAAGAGCAATTAGCCAGTAATTAGTTGAATTTAAGAGCATAGGCAGGAAAAGAGATTCAAGAGAGCCCAGTCAAAATCCCTGTCATCCCAGATTGACTATGGGCACTGTGCTCCTTAGGAGCAACATCAGAGACTTCACACCATAGCGGGGTGAGACAGTGAGGGGAAAATTGACTTCACTGAAATAATCTAGCTGGTCACTAACAAGTATTTAAGCAAATAAAAATAATCCCCGGTGAAATTAGCACTTAGAGTTGCTACAATATATTATCTAAAATGCCCACTTTCTAAAAAAACTATGATATATGGAAAGAATCAATAAAGCATAACCTTTATGCTTTACAAAAAGCAGATAACAGAAATGATTGTAACAGTGACCAGAGGTTGGATTTTATAAAGAATTCAAAGTAGTCATTATGATAATGCTGAAAAAACTAAAGGAAACCATGGTTAAAGAAGTAAAATTAGGTATAATGACAATGTTACATCAAATAGCAAATTTATCAATAGAGATAGAAATGATTATTTTTAAAAAAGAACCAAGTGAAAATTCTGGAGTTTATAAATATAATTTTTGATCTGAAAGATTCACTAGAGGAGCTCAACAGTAGATTAGAACTAGCAGAAAAAGGAAGGCACATGATTAAAGATAGATTGATAGTATTTATGCAATTTGAAGAATACAGAAAAAAGAATAAAGAAAAATGAACAGTGAAATGTAAGATATCATTAAGTGCACCAATGTGTGCATAACAGGAATGCAAGAAGGCAAAAAGATAAGAAGAAGCAGAAAAATACTTGAAGAAATATTAAATCTATATATCCAGAAAGTTCAATGAGTCTAAGTAGGATAAACACAAGGAGATCCACAAATAAAAAGATACTGAAAGTGTAAGAGAAAAGTGGCACATAACTTATAAGGAAACTCCAATGAGATTAACAAATGAGTTCTCAAAAGAAACAACGGAGGCCAGAAGGCAGTGGGATAAAATTCGAAGTGTTCAAATATAAATCTTTCCTCCAAAAATCCTATATCCAGCAAACCCACTTTTTATAAATTAAGGCAAAATAAATACATTTTCAAATAAACAAGAACATAAAATATGTTACTAGCATAATTGTCTTACAAAGGAAATTCTTAAGGATAAAAGCAAGTGACACCAGATAGTAATTTGAATCTGCACATGAAGAAAAAGAGCTGGTAAAAGTAATTATGTAATTATAAAAGAAACTATAAATGTACAGTTCTTACCCTTTATTCTCTTACCTGATTTTAAGTTCAAATATATAAAATAATATGAATATGCTTTATATAATATATAACATACAGGATAGGGCAAAAGTAGGTTTACAATTGTCTATATGGGAAATAAATAATACAATAATTAATTAACAATAATACAAGAATAAGCTTTGTGTTTCATGTACTCACAACTGTAAACCTACTTTTGCCCCACCCTGAATATAAAAATAATATACTTGCCAATAACAACACAAAGGAAGTGGTGGAAGCAAAGCTGTTCTGGGATAAGGAAATGATGTCAGATGGTGACTCAAATCCACAGGAAAAAATGCAGACAACTAGAAATAATAAAAAGAAAGTTAATATAACAAAGGCTATACAACATACTTATGTTCTTCTTTTAGTTTTTTAAAAAGAAAATAATAAAATATCTAAGAATAAATACAACAAAAGTAAAATGCCTATATCCTGAAAACTACAAAGTCTTATTGCAAGAAATTCAAGATTTAAGTAAGTGGGAAAACATCCCGTGTAATGAATTAGGACTTGCTATTATGATGGCAATACTCCCCAAATTGATCTACAGTTTAAATGTAAGTTTTTATTCTATCAAAATCCCAACTTTCTTTGTAGAAATTGACAGCTGAACTTAAGATACATATGGAATTGGAATGAACTAGAAAATAATAAGGTTAGAGGACTCACTCCCCAATTTCAAAACTTACTATAAAGCAACAATAATCAAAAAAGTGTGGCACTGACATATAGGTAGATATGAAGATCAATAGAATAGAATTGAGAGTCCAGAAATAAATCCATGTCTCTGGTCAAATAACTTTTAACAAGGGTATCAAGATCACTCAATGGGGGAAAGGATAGTCTTTTTAACAAATGCTTCTGGGACAACTGAATAGTCACATGGAAAAAGATGAAATATTATTTTTACCTTATACCATATGTTGATACAAAGATATAAATGGATCAAAGGTATAAATGTAAAAACTAAAATTAGGTCCTGGCTGGTGGCTCAGTGGATAAGGCACCAGCTTGCAAACCCAAAGATCACTGGTTCGATTTCCCAGCCAGGGTACGTAACCAGGTTGCAAGCCAGGTTTCCAGCCAGGTCTTTAGCTAGAGGCAGGTGAAAGACAACCATACATTAATGCTTCTCTCCCTCTCTGCCTCTCTCCCTCCCCCACTCTCTAGAAATAATAAATAAAATCTTTAAAAAATAAAACTAGAATTATAAAAATTTAGAAGAAAAGTTAAGAGTAAATCTGCATAACTTCAGACTTGGCAACTGATTCTAAAATATGGCTCCAAAAGCCTGAGCAACAAAAGGAAAAACATGTAAATTGGACTTCATTAAAATTTAAAATATCCATGCTTCAAAGAAGACTGTCAAGGAAGTGAAAAGTTGATTCTTAGAATAGAAAAAATATTTGCAAATCATATATCTGATAAGAAATTTGTGTCTAGAAGATAAAAAGAACTCATAACTCATTAATAAAATAATAATTTTTTTAATCAAAGGCAAAGGATTTGAATAGGTATTTTTCCAAAGAAGATATATAAATAGTCAATGAGCACATAAAAAGGTACTCAATAACATTAGTCATCAAAGAAATGCAAATCAAAACTATACTGAGGTACCACTTCACACCCACTAGGATGGCTAAAATCAAGAAGTTGGATAATAACAAGAGTTAGTGAGGATATAGATACATTGGAATCCTCATACACTGCCAGTGAGAAATTTAAATTGTGTAACCAATTTGGAAAATAATTTGGCACTTCCTCAAATGGTAAAACTTAGAGCAACTACATGACCCAATAATTCTACTCTTAAGTGTATGACTAAGAGAAATAAAACATATGTACATACACACACACACACACACACACAAACCTTGAACATTGAATGTTTACAGCAGCATTATTTATAATAGACAACAGGCAGAAACAACCTAAATATCCATCAACTGATGAGTGGATAAATAAAATGGGCTATAACCATACAACAGAATATTATTTGGCCATAAAATAGGATAAAATATCAATATATTCTATAACATGATGAACCTTGAAAATATGCTAAATGAAAGAAGCTAACCACAGAAAACCATATATTATATAATTCCATTTATATAAATATCCAAAATCCAAGAGAAAAAATACATCAGTGGTTTTTTAGGACTAAGGAGAATGGAGACAGGGGGTGGGGGAGGGGATAGCTAAAAGAAATAGGGTTCTTTTTGAGGATGAAGAAAATATTCTAAAACTGACTGTGGTGATGATTGCACATATCTGTGAAGATACTAAAAAATGTACACTTAGGCCCTGGTTGGTAGCACAGTGGATAAGGCGCCAACCTGCAAACCTGAAGGCTGCTGATTCAATTCCCCAGCCAGGGCACATAACCAGTTTGAAAGCCAGGTCCCCAACCAGGTCCATGGCTGGAGGCAGGTGAAAGGCAACCATACATTGGTGTCTCTCTTCCTGTCTGTCCCTCTCCCTTCCTCTCTCTCTGGAAATAATAAATAAAATCTTTTAAATAAATAAATAATGTGCACTTGATTGGGTGAATTCTATGGTAAGCAAAATACAATATATCTCAATAAATGCATTATTTTAGAAAAAACAATTGAGCGACAATCTATAAAACACCTGACCAGTATTCCTCAAGATTGGCAAGGCAATCACATACAGGAAAAGTCTGAGACACTGTCACAACCAGGAGAGGCCACATGATGACTAACAGTAACTTGGTGTCCTGGATAGAGGACTTGAGAAGAGGATGAGGACTAGCTGACAGGTGGAGGGAACCAGGGCAGGGTGGCTGGGTAGAAAGCAGATTCCCCAGAAGTTATCTATGCAGGAAAGGCTAAAGGTACAGAGAAAGCACAGGGTCCTCAGTGTTCCTCTCCGGCTCTCAAGTTGTGGTATTTCTCTCCCCAGTCAATTCTTTGCAGGTGCCCACTCCTCACAAAGCACGAGATGGGAACCAATGGCCAGGGACATATTTTCTCCTAGTACATCCTACTGGGCCAGTGTCCTGAAAGTTATGCATACTTTGGGAAATACTGCAGGATGGCCTTGCAGCAATATTTTACAAACATAGATCCCCATTGCCACATCAGGATGTAGGAGTCTAATAAAAATAGCAAGATAAAAATCTGATCAGAATATAAAAAGAAAATCACTTAGAAGACATTTATTGGACATCTACCATAAATCACATTCTAGGTCAGGAGCTGGAGTTAAGACATCAACGCATGTCCTATCAAATGCTGAGAAACTCACAATCAAGGTATGTGTGTATGTGAGGCCTCAAGGTGAGGGAAGCATTGGTCTGGAAGAGAGAGCTTTAAAAAGAAAAGAAGGTAAAGAAAAAGCACAATACAATGCAAAAGGCTAACAATACAGATCTAAGTCTACTTCTTAACCTTTCTGCGGAAGCTCAGGTAAAAAAAAAGGATTGCATCAAATATAAAGGAGATAGGGTCAGCAGTAACCCTGGCCCACAGTCATGGAGCACGAATATGGTGCGCCTGTCAGTCATGCCCAGAACTTGACCTGAATTACGTCATCTAAGCACACAACTCTTCAGGAAGGTCCATTTTAATCCCCTCTTTCCGGATCGTGAAGTTACAGCGTAAAGAAGTTCGGTGCCTCGCCCACCGACACACGGATGGAAACTACTGGAACCCAGGAAGTCTCCTTCCAGACCCACACGCCTCAGTTAGACAGGACCGAGCTCAAATAAACAGATCACATCCTCAGTTTTAAATGACACTTTGCACAGGGTGAAAGACATATATTAGGGAGAAAGAAAAATAAAATAAAGTGTAAGTCCTTCATCCTTACGTCCATCCTTACCAGCAGGGCCAGCCTCAGCTGCTGAAGAAAGGTGAGAACAGGAGGAAGAGAGTAGTGGTAAAAGCCCGCGTTTTCACCTCACTGCCAGGGGACACCACTCCTCTGTAAGAGGAAGCGGCCTGACTCTGAGTTAGCATTTCCTGTGCCAAATATTGATCCAATGAGACAGTGACACAGCAGAATGAATTGATAAATGTGTCCTCAGGGCTATTATGGCTTCAGAATAGCATGCACCTAGCTATCCTGCAGTTTAAATAGGAAGCAGTGCATAGAAACAGTTTCCAAGGGACAATGAAAGAAGGGGGAAAATGTTTGCCAGGCAATTACAAGGAGTTGGAACAGTTTATTTGTTTGCTGGTGCTGGGAGATCACAACCCCTCCATCCAGAAGCCCTCTAGCTGCCTCAATTCACCATGCTTCCAAGTAGGGACGCGTATGTGAATGCTTTTGCACAATATGTAGAAACAGGCCCATTTATAGTAATGTGTGAAGGTGTCCTGACCTTATTTCCGATGCCAAAAAGTGTTTTAGCCAAAGTAGGAGTAAGGGCAGCACCTGAGGCATTCTGAGAGCTATTGTTCACGTTGGGGATTGCCCAAATTTGGGGACAATGGGGTTCTTTCTACCCATGTGCTCAACTTCCAGATCTCAAGCCTCTCCGTCTTATTCCATTGTTCCTATTCTAAGATCAAAACTGGCTCTCCTATTTGTCACTTTGTCCCAGTGCTAACACGACTTCCCATAACATAAATCCGAATACATGGATTTTAAGAAATAATATATGAGGTGTGAATATCTTTTCATAGATGAAATCTACTTCCAGAATCCTTTCATAAAGTCACATTTGCCAATAAGAACTTCACAACAGCCTTTCTTAAAGCCCTTCCTAGTATTGTATATCTATTATATACTCTGAATCAGAAAATTGTAACTTTTCGGAAGTATATATGTTGTGTAAATTGTTAGCTGCACCTTTACTAGGGTGGATTATGGGAGACATTGCAGGATTGGAGGCTGTTTGGGAAGACATCATCTAAGGATCTGGTTAACACCACAGATGATAATTGATACCGACAGTCCTCTGCTTACCCTGGGCTGTTTCTCAGCTGTGCCTGCTACTGCTGCATTCAGTCTCAGTGGAGAAATGATACTGACATGAGTGCTGGGGAGCAAACCAGAAAGCATTTCATTGGACCCTCTCATTTTACGAATGGAGAATCCAAAATCCATGTGTTCAGTGGTTTATTCAAGGTCATATGACTTTATGAGTTTGGTCAACATCCTGACACCCATAAACATACTAAACTTGGGCTCAGCTTATATGGCCCAGTCCACTGAAGACATAAAGTGGTTACAATAGTTTCCTCTCCATTCCTAGCTACCATCCTGAGGAACATTGTGTACTGTCTCCCAGGAAAAAAAAAATAAGATGTCAGGGGCTGGTGCAGATTTTATGGGGCATGAGGTTTATAAAACTTGGAAGAGCCTCTGAGAAAAACAATGGTAAACTTCAAATTTAAAATTAGGCACAAGCCCTGGCTGGTAGCACAGCGGATAAGGTGCCGGCCTGCGAACCCAAAAGTCGCTGGTTCAATTCCCCAGCCAGGGCACATAACCAGGTTGCAAGCCAGGTTTCCAGTCAGGTCTGTGGCTGGAGGCAGGTGAAAGACAACCATACATTGATTCTTCTCTCCCTCTCTGCCTCTTTCCCTTCCCCTCTCTCTGGAAATAATAAATAAAGTGTTTAAAAAAAAAAAAAAAGATTTAAAATTAGGCACAAACCCCTGGCTGATGGCTCAACGGATTGGTGCGGGCCTGCGAACCCAAAGGTCACTGGTTCAATTCCCAGCCAGTGCACATAACCAGGTTGCAAGCCAGGTCTCCAGCCAGGTCCATGGCTAGAAACAGGTGAAAGGCAATTATACATTGATGTCTCTCGTCCTCTCTGCCTCTCTCTTCCTTCCCCTCTCTCTAAAAATAATAAATAAAATCTTTTAAAAATGAATAAATATAGATTTTATTCATTATTTCCAGACAGAGGGGAAGAGAGAGAGGCAGAGAGGGAGAGAAACATCAATGTATGGTTGCCTTTCACCTGCCTCAGGCTACAGAACTAGCTGGAGACCTGGCTTGTAACCTGGTTATGTGCCCTGGCTGGGAATTGAACCAGCGACCTTTGGGTTCGCAGGCTGGTGCCTTATCCACTGTGCTACAGCCAGGGCCAATGAATAAAATCTTTTTAAAAAATAAAATTAGGCACAAAAAAATATTTAGAATGAGGAAACAACATATCTAATTTTTTAAATAGGGGCTGAATAACACATATATCACAAATACAAAAAAGTATTCATTAACTTCCTTACATACTGCTATAAAACTTTTTCCGCTACATTTTTGGCTACTTGCTCTTTGATGACTTCTTCACGTGACAATGATTTTGCCATATCTTTCCTATGGAAATAAATAGAAAGAAATTTTAGCCTTTCCTCTAGCATGGTTGGTTAAATTTTACCTTTTATTATTAATAGTTTAGAAAAGCTTTTTCAGTTTCAGAACTCATTATTGGTATTGTCATGTAAATTACTGGATGATTGTCAAACTTGGGGAAACCTTTATCAAGTTTCTTTCAAACATGAGATAATATTTGCAAGAGTTCTCCCCAGACTAGCTTCTGGCTCTGCACATTTGAAATAATTTTCCTCTCTGAATACCTATGTCCTCTCTATCTTGGGCACCTTATTGGGATGTGATCAGAACCACCCTTAACCCAGGATAAAGGGAATCTTTATTTACAGGGGGCTATGTTCTGTCATCCTCCCTTTCTGACCCTCTACACAGGCCAAGGTGTCTAAGGAGCCAAAGCACCATTTACTCAAAGCTCACGACTCCAGCATCTTGATTTTACTCCAGGCATATGGGACCCTAGAGTTTTTGTTTAACAGGGCCTACGTAGCTCTCTTCCTCTTTCCATCCATTCCAAGGGCAGATTGTACCCCCAAGTGAACATTTCTTAGCCAACTTCAGAGCCACAGACAAACCCCATGCAAGCAAGGGACCCCAAAGCTTACACTTCACTAGTCTTGTGCAAATCTACTTCTACATGGCACCCAGAGTCTCTGTGACAAACCCTTTTTCATCTTAACCTTCCTACCCAATCTGGAAGCTACTCCACCCACCAAAAAATACAAGAACTTCCGCACTGTCTCAGCATGGTAACCGCGCAAGGGAAGCAGAGAGAAAAGGCTCGAAGAGAGATAAATGTTCATGCCTCTGCACCCAGTGCAATCTTGCTGAGGAAAAAGAAGTTGAATGACAGCAGACATCTTGCCTGGCCCTCCTCCTGAACTACCCAGCCCCTGGCAGGTTGGGGTCCCTCAGAGGGCAGCCCTGTTGCCACGGGGCGGGGCTTCCCATGCTCCCTTTTGGCAGCAGGTGGGCAACTTTTCCTTACACCAACCCTTTGACAGTCTCTTCTTCCTGCTTAACCCCATAAGATCAAGTGCAGATCCCTCCTCCATCCTTCCTCAGCCAAGGACTTGGGCAAGGTGACCTTGCTGGTCAGAGTTAATGGGTGACATGCTTCCATTCCCCTTGGGTGTTACGCATTGAAGCTGGGGCAGGGAAGCGTGAGGTAGGGCAATGGCCAAGAAGGGGTCTCCTCCATAGTCTAAAGTGAAAAGACTTTTTAAGAAGACCCCGACCTTTGGGGGTTCCCCTGCACCAAGTATTGATTTCTCAACCAGGTACCCTCTAACTTTCCACCCCTTCCAACCTTTCGGCCACTTTGCTCATACTTGCCTAACACCAGCGCATCCAATAAGCACAGTGAGCCTTTCTTACGAAAGGCCTCGGGCAACCCAGGACCAACCAGCTTAGGACCCTCACCCCTCAGCCATGCCATCCTTCCTGGTGCCTTCAGGAGCCCTAGGTGCCCCCTGACCCTCTGAGACCCAACTTCCAGGTACTGTTACTCACATTGGGTCATGAGGTCAGTAGCATCCCTTGCCTTAAGCATGTGTCTTTAAACAAACAACAAAGTCTTAAGAAAAAGAATTGATGTCCACAAGCTTTAATACAATGTCATATATATATATGTGTATATACATGTCATATATATATATGTATATATACATATATATATTTTAGAAAATCTAGGTAAGTTAAAAAAGGTACTGCACTTAATCTTCACAACCTCCAGCAATGGAAGGAATAAAGAAACCAAGAGCTGTGGAGGCAGTTAGTCAGGTTTAGGAGGGACCTGGGAGGGAGCTGGGCAACTTATCACAGAGGTCAGAAAAGCAGGGGTGGAGACGAGCTGTCACTGTCATGAATTCTGTCTTGCCAGCTGCTCTCTGGGGACACACAACCAGCGCTGATGCCTTTGGGGGTGGTTGCGAGGGGGAGCAGTTATCAACATCAAGCTAAGGCCAAGCTGCTCGTTTTGTATTCTCCGCACTGTGAGGGGCAGCCAAGTGTAGGCGGGGGATGGGGAGGGGCATCCAGAAGGAGAAGGACACATTTAAAAGGAAAGATTTACGAGGCCATGAAGATGTTTCTCCCAGACTCCTGAGTGCAGGGGTATGACTTATTTATTTTATTTTCATTTGTAACCAAAATCTTCCCCTGACTCCCATTGGCCCCAGCTGAGAGGGGAGAGAGGGCCGGCCTGTCAGGCGTTGATCGCAGGGCCAACGGGAGACAGTGTGGCGTGATGCTGACGCAGCCCACTGACAAGCCAGCAGGAGGCCCAGGGGAGCTCAGAGCTGCCAGCCAGAGCCAGGCAGGTAGGGAGCAGACAGCTGGGGAATTGCTGAGAGGCGCTGGGCTGGTGGGGGCAGGCTGGCGAAACAGTGGACTCAAAGACAGTGTGACTGTGTGAGGCGCAAGCACTATTGTCTGCCCTGAGTCCTCACTTCCTCAGCTCCATGAGCTCACCACCCTTCAAATCTCCTCCCTCCCATCCTCCCCCTCTTCCCCACCTGCATGATTACCTGGTCAGTCCCCTCATCTCTATTCTTTCATGTTCCTTCCCCCTACTCCTTTCAGGAGAAGGAAAGGAACAGATAAATGCACATTAGTAACATCAAAATGTCCCTGAGCGGGCAGCCAGAGAGGGACATGTCTGCTTTCCTTCAGGCACCCTACTGAAGTGGGGTGTGCAGAGCTAGGAGAAAGCACGGGCTGTGGGGTTCACGGCTTCCTTGTTGAGGGCTCGCACACTTGCGGTGCAAAGGTGCAAGGTGCACGCCTCATGGGAGGGAGACCCACGGTCTGCCTGGTCCCCTGGAGGGAGGCATCCCAGGGGCAGGGGAGCTTTGCCCCCAGCTCTGGTTCTCTTTTAAGAAAATGAAAGTAGGGAGGAAAAGGGGAAACAAAGCTCCAAGCTTATGGGTAAGTCCTGAATCTTCTTCAGAGCAGTAACCTCATGTTTGCACTTATATGTCCATTTATTGCAGACCGCAGGATCCTGCGCAAGGGTATCCTGTGTGGGAAGATCCTTTTCATGCAAAAACTACAAACAAAACAAAACTCTACTGATCAGGTTGCATTTACCCATCTCGCTCTGTCACTTTTACTGGGTGATGTCAAAATGATGCAAAGACTCTGCTGACCGCTCCCTTGTCACTGTGCATAACCGCCTTGTCCTCTTACCCAGGCAAGGCAATATCATCATTTTCACTTATTAAATGAACAGGACAGACACCACCAATCTTACAGCTGGAGGGCTCAGGATGACTTGAACCACCTGTGATTCTTAACAGCCGAGGGTCATGTGTTCCCTGGTCCTCAAGGCCCATGGGTCTCTGTCCCTCCACCCCCCACCTGGATGAAGGGTTATATATATCACTTCCCATCCATACATGGAACAGCTAAGTTCTGCTAGAGAGGACATGACTCCATGAGTCTGTCTTATGATCTATTTTAGGGGAAGGGTGTGCGGCTGGAGATATTGCTGTGTCATCTGCTGGCCTCACACTTTGAGTCACCATTATATTATAAAACTGGCTTCTCTCCATCACAGGAGTGGGAACCTCAGAGCTGAGCTTCTAGTCCCAACTCTGCCACTTGCTTGGCATAGAAATACTTAGGTCCAGGGGTCAGAAGAACTGATTTTGAGATTTGGAATTACCACTTAGTGATTGCGTTGATCATACCACTTAAAGTTCTCCTATGGCTTCCTGTTGCCCTCAGAATACAGTCATAACTCCTTACCATGATTTCAGGCCTCTGTATAATCTGGTCTTTGTGCATCTTTCAGATCCCATCTCACACCTCTCTCCCTCTCCCTCTCTACCCTCCAACCACACCAGCCTTCTTTCTGCTCCTAATGTCACCCAGGCTTGTTCATACTTTATCTTTGTACTTGTTGTTCCTTCTGCCTACAATGCCTAAACATGCCTGGAGTCTGCTAATCATTTAACAAATGATTGGCAAATGGAAAATAATCAACAAATGCTGAGCTACTCAATGGATAAATTAAGCATAAGTAGAGGAGAGAAATAAAGCAATGGCAGCTTCTCCTCCATCCCAATCCAAGTAATCATCATGGGAAAAATAAGAATTTTCACTTATTCATTCATCCATTTAGCAGACATTCTTGTGTCTCCCATAACTACAATATCAGCTCCACTTAGACAGGAGCCTTATCTGTCAGTTGCCATCGGCACCTGGAAGGTGCTTGAGAAATGCCTGCCAAACAAATGAATTAATGAACAAATAAGCAACTCTAATCTCAGGCCAACCACTTAACCTCTCTGAACTTCAGTTTTCTCCTCTTTAAAATATGACTCACAAATGTTGATGAGAATATGAAGTAAAATATGCATATGAGACGTGTTTCCTAAAATACAGAGCCTGAGGCAAGGATTAAGTACTGGTGTTTTAAATGGAAGGTGCAATCCCAGGGCATTGAAGAGTGAAGACAAAAAGGAAAGAGATGACAAGAAGGACATTTAAAAGTGATGAATTACCGTGTTGATCCCTGTTTCATGTGAAGCTGCCAAGGGGCACAGTAGGAGCACCCACAGGACCACGTGAGACATCTTGGATGAAGAAATGATACCTTAAAGCAGTCCATCAAGGAAGGCTAGAATGTTGGCCAATGTTTACTCCTTGGAGAATTTACTGACCCTCACTTCTTGATAATCTCATCCTGGCCTCCCTTCACCCACTTGAAAGCACCAAAGGAGGAGATGGCTATGCCTTTTACAATGATGCTTCATCCACGCTGGTTGACCACATGTGATGCAGCAGCAGCCCCACAGCTTCGGGAGGGGGCAGCTGCTTCAGAACAAGCAGTTGAGTGCATCCCGGCCAGGGGGAAAGGTGAGGATGAAAGAATTCAGTGAGGATGAGAAGATAAGAATAAGACATTTTTGATGAAGTATCTGAAAGTGATTTGGCAACTGTGAAACCCCAAACAATGAAAAATGATGCTGGTTAATTGGTGTGTATAGAAATAATTCAAGTGTGTTTCCATCTCATGACCTCTGCTCTTGCCCAGTTTGGTAAGCTTTCAAACAGATTGTGCAAATGAAAGGACACCTTCTCTGTTTCCACGGTTATTGTTTAAACGGCACAGCTCTGAAATAATCACTTCATCTAGTCATAAAAACCCTTCCATCCAAAATAGAAACATGAATGTGTCGTATCAAAGTGGGGTTTGACCTGCTATGTTTATGGTACAGAGACAAAGAACAGCAAATATTAGCAATCCATATGGGAGATGCTTTTCAAGAAAACCCTTTGCCTCTTGATTCTCCCTGATCGCTCCTTTTTTAGTTTCCTTAAACCCTTCCACTGGTATATTGTCTACACAGTGCTCAATTGTAACAGGCCTCTAACATGCCAGTTAACCTGAATAACACAGAGTCACTTGATAAGAATGGAAAGATTTCCTAGCCTAAAAGGCCTCTATCAGCAATTACTTAACTTGTTGACCTTTGGTTCCCTAACCAGGTCTTATCTACAAATCCAAGACTTGGGCCATTTGGGATCAGCCTGATTTGGGGTCTGGATCGAGGAGCCCCATGCATTTTTGAGTGTTGCATTCCAGAGCCCAGTAAAATGAAATGCCAGGCACGTAGTAGGATATATACATATACATTTCATTGAACAAGTAACTGCATGAATAGATGCACTTGGTTTAAACATTATAAAATTACAAGCATAGGCTCTTGAACTAAAGTGGCTGGGTTTATCATGAACCATCAATCAGCATTTATCATAAATCAGCTTTATCATGAAATAGCTAGTGTGTCGTTGGAAAGTTTGTTTAACCACTTTGTGCCTCACTTTTCTCACCTGTATTATGGGGATAATAGTCATAGCTACTCCATTGGTTTGTTGTGGCAATTAAATGATGCATGGAATTTAAGTCTCTTAGCCCAGTGCCCAGTGCACAGGAGAATAACATTAGCTTGGGTGATAATTTTAAGCATGCTGCCAGTTCCCCACCTCACCCAGGGAAAGGACTTGCTTTTCTATCTTGCCATCTGCCTTCATTGGTTCAAACAGATCCAGGTTTACACATGTTTAAAATCCAGCGTAAAACCTGCCTTTAAAAACCTCTGTAGCCAAGGGGAATCTCACACTGAGCTTAGCATTTATGTCACTTTGTGATATGCTGCGTTTTTCAATGTGGTGTCAATTGATTTAAGTATTTTATTGGACAATTTTACTGTTCCTGTGCTCCAAGGCCTTTTAAAGCAGGGACCAATTTTTTAAATCAAATAGATAAATGGAAAGTCGTTGCACTTGATATAATAGCAGCATAAGCAGCAGGACCAGAATTTCCACTTGAGCTAGTTAATTATTTGTCTAATAGCCTGGAGGTTTTTCTAAAATTTAGGGACAGAGCAGTGCTGATTAGTGGCTAAACTCTGCCGACAACATGCGAAACCCTTTACCTGGATCACCCAGGCCCTGAAATCTGCTCCCCTAAAATTACTGCCAAGATCGGGCCACGTGGGAATTGTCTCACCCTCCAGGCGAGAAAGCAGACTGACCTCAACTATTTCTCCAGTCCCTTTGGTACCCAGTTGCGTCTCCTCCGTCAATGACAGAATAATGGATGATGAGTCATCATTTTAGGCCATTCCTGCAAGTTGTTACCTGTAACCATACTGCAAGCTGCAAATCACCTTCATCTTAGGACAAAACAGTTCTTTACTGTTCTAAATATAAACTGTTTTCTAATGAAAGCACTAAATTAAAGAACTTTAAAAATTATCATCAGAGGATATTCTAATATTACATACATTCCGATGTGATGCAGTACGGAGTACACAGTATCACTTTTGAAGAACTCCTGACAAAAATATTTAACCTAAATTGAACCAAGACTTTCTCCTCACTTCCAATTTGAAGAAATACAGGGGACAGAAGAAAAAGTTCAACACCATCATAAAACAATAAGAAAAATCCAGAATGTAGATGTTCTACAAGGTAAGTGATCTAGTCTCTTAAAAGGTGTGAGGCGGTAGGGGAAATGAGAAAGGGGAACCTGTTCCAAATTAAAAGAGAATAGAAATACCAAATACCACGCATGATGACCTTGAATGAATTGTGGCTTGAGAAATAACAGATACAAAAGATATTCAGCCCTGGCTCGTGGCACAGGGCTAAGGTACTGGCCTGTGAACCCAAAGGTCACTGGTTCGATTCCCCAGCCAGGACACATAACCAGGTTGCAAGCCAGGTCTCCAGCCAGGTCCATAGCAGGAGGCAGGTGAAAGGCAACCATACATTGATGTCTTTCTCCCTCTCTGCCTCTCTCCCTTCCCCTCTCTCTCTGAAAATAATAAATAGATAAATAAAAAGATATTTCAGGCACCCCTGGAGTAATTTTAATTTAACTATTAGATATTAGAGAATTACTGTTAATGGTTCTAAATATGATTATACTGAAGAATGCTGGCATTCTTTTAAAGATTTTATTTGTTATTTTTAGAGAGAGAGAGGACAGGAGAGAGGCAGAGAGGGAGAGAGACATCAATGTATGGTTTCCCTTCACCTGCCTCCAGCTAAGGACCTGGCTGGAGACCTGGCTTGCAACTTCACTATGCACCCTGGCTGGGGAATTGAACGAGTAACCTTTGGGTTCACAGGCCAGCACCTTATCCACTGTGCCACCAGCCAGGAATGTTGGAATTTTTTAAGGAGATGCATGCTGAAGTATTTAAATATGAAGTTTTAAATGCAAACAATCAGTAAAATATTAAGAATTGTTGAATCTAAGTTGTTGGTATATGGGTAAACAATTGCCCAAAGATCTGTCCAGAAAGTATCGAGCCAATGTCAATAAAATTAACATTAGCTCAATACTTTCAGGACATACCTTTTGTAGTGTCTTCCAACTATTTCGTATATCTAAAAATTATCATGCTAAAAAGAAGTTATTCTATTTTATTTTATTGTTGTTGTATTACATTTATCCTATTTCCCCCCCATTGCTCTCCCCTGCCCCAACCTCCCTATCCCCCCTCCCACAGTCAATCCCACACATTGTCCATGTCCATGGGTCATTCATACTAGTTCCTTGACTATACTGTTCCCCTCCTTTGCCTCTTTCTCTCCTTCCCTCTCCCCTCTGCACACTGAAAGCCTATTCCTTGTTTCCATGTCTCTGGTTCTAGTTTGCCTGTTTGTTTATTTTATTCATTAGTCTCCTGTATTGAGTGAGATCATAGGTATTTGTCTTTCACTGTAAAAAGAATTTTTTAGATGTGGATTTTCCTGTGTGAACTTCTGAAGTTATTAACAACTTCTACTTTAGAAATTGGGAGTTGGTGGGAAGAGGAAGGTCACATCTTCCAATCTGGCTTCTATGTCTTGTTCAATGCACTCAGTAATTCCTTTGTGCTCTTGGTGACCGCTTCAAAGAAAATATGTGATTATTATTCTTTACATGTAATCCTTGCTAACAGTTTGATGAGCAAACAGATCAGGTACACAATATTTTATGTATGGAATGTACCTGGTTCATTATTTATTAGACGGATCCTATACAATTCTCCCTCACCTCCCCTGATCAAATATTGTGTCCCAATGCAGATTGCAAAGTCCTAGACCTGTTAGAGCTGGGGTCATCTTCCTGTGTTTCTCATAAGAAGATTATTTTCTAAAGCTAAGATGAAAGAATTTCTTGGCACAATAATTGATAAAGAAAATGCATCTTGGAACCAAACGCATAGTTTAATCATTGGGGTGGAGGGGGCACCCATTTGATTGATGAAATAGAGAGGCCCCAGGGTTTGTTTAAACTGGCAAAGCCAGTATTATTTCGTGTTTCTGTGTCTTCTAGAGTCATAACCTTCAAAGTTAATATCACAGTCACAAGCATATGAGGTCAAAAGGGGTGCTATTGCTCTTACCGTGCCTGTCCCTGTGTGTTATAACCAAAATAGGGCACAAATGTGCATGACATTATTCAGGCAGGGGTCAAAGTAGAAATAAAACCAAGACCTGAACAACTGAATAGATTTTGAATTGTTCTTGCTTGAAGGGTTTACTTGCCCTGGAGAATACTTTAGTCTGCATTTCCCTGTAAAGCTCTCTCTGGCTGCAAGATCCCGGCATTGCAAAACCTCAACATATAACCTTGTCTGTGCTCCACTTCTGAGACCTCTCCCCAACACAGTATTTTAATCCTTTCTTTAAAACCTAAAACGAAAACTCTGGACATTCATTTGATGCCATGTTTTCGGTCTTTCTTTGTCTTTGGATATACTAAATTCCCACGGGATGACAAGCTCTGGTCCAGGTATTGTGACTAGAGTAGAAAATGTAAGAAAATCAAGATTGCTGACTCCCAGAAGTTACAGTCTAGTGGGAGAGGAGAGGCAGGTTAATAATGAATAGAGAACAGTGAAGACTAGGAGTGAGGGAGACTTACCTTAGTACCATGGTCCAGAAGGGCTTCTCCAAGAAGGTGACTTGAAGTTGGGACCATTGATCAAAGTTTGCCATATGGAGATTCAAGCAAGGACATTCCAGACAGAGAAACCAGCTACGTCAAGGGTCTAGGGAAGGAGCAAGCCTGATAGGTTCAAGGGGCAGAAAGAAAGCCCCAGTGTTGTGAGCCTGGTGAATGACAGAGAGTGAAACAGAATGTAGGCCTTGCTTAGGAGATTGGACTTTATTCTAATTGCACTGGGCAGCTGTTGGACGGCTTGAAGCAGGAGAGTACCATGATGTGATTTACACTTAAAAAAAGACCTCTCAGGCTGACACTTTTGATCAGGGACTATCTCCTCACATTTAGCCCAAATTCCTCCTGCTGCAATTTAAGTGCATTCTCTCTCTTCACAGTGAACAGATGCTACTTGATGCTGTTATTAGTTCAGACGCCCAAGGAAACATCAGATGGTTATATCAAGATCCCCAGAAGGCTGTAATGAATGTGTACGAAGACCAGGGTGATGATTATCAACCTGAATTGCAATCGGGGACCACAGATGAATATAAAACCTGTTTCAGCGAATGCCCAGTGCTTTTCTTGGCGTACCTAAAAATTCCTACACTCTCACTGATTCTCAAACCCCACATCCCCAGCAAGCAACCTGCAGCATCAGCAACATGCATATCGTAGAAGGCTGACTCTAATATTCATAATAGGGAACGTATTGCTGATGTAAAAGGATATTAAAATAAAATGAGTGAAACTTCCGGTGGGCTGCCCCAACAAAACAACTTAACTAATGAAAATTGTGAAAACAAATATAAAATCAGGTTGAGTCCCTAGAAATTGTCCTGAAGGCCAAAAGCAAAAGGAGAAATTCTCATTCAAGATAATCGGCTAAATTTCATAAGAACAGCAAGTGCCTGCATATCAGCCATGACCTGCTTCTTTAATTCCCCATTCCCACTTTCACATTATAGACACTGTATCCTGGACATGAGCTGCTGAGAAGATAGGCCTTCCGCTTCTGGAAGCATGAGGTCTAGGCTGGAGTTTCACCCTGAAGGACACACTTCCAGCAGCAGTTCCTATTCCCCTCTTCTTCAGCTTAGTGTTGCAGAAGCTCTATTCCTAGCAGGAAGGATCTAAAGGGCCGGGCTCCTATCCCACAGCAGTTATAGCCCACTGCAAATGCTGGGGCCCTCATCGCCCCTGCCTCAGCTCCAGCACAGGAGAGGTTCCTTGTGAGAAGGGCAAGCTGGGAACATCAGGGGCCACCACTGCCCCCCAACCTGTGCCTACTCATAAAACTGGAGCAAAACTCCGGGGTCCAGTGCAGTGGCACAGGGGTACTGCCCAGGAGATGAGACAGGCCCTAAGAATGAAGAGTTCTGCCCTGGCTGGTGTGGCACAGTGGATTGGTGCCAGCCTGTGAACCCAAATGTCGCTGGTTCAATTCCCAGTCAGGGCACATGACCAGGTTGCAAGCCAGGTCTCCAGCCAGATCCTTAGCTGGAGGTTGGTGAAAGGCAACCATACATTGATGCTTCTCTCTCTTTCTTCTTCCTTCCTTGCCCTCTTTCTGAAAATAATGAATAAAATCCTTAAAAAAAAAAAAAAAAAAAAAAAAGAATTCTGCAGTTCCGCCTGCGGGGCCAATGATTTGCAACAGAAAGTAGAAAACTCCACCGAAAGCAGGGGAGAACTTGATAGAAAGTAACTAAGCAGAGTACCTTAGCTCTGGGTACCAGCCGAAGAGCAAAGCAGCCTGGAGAGAACCAGGGAAAGAGTGGCTGAACTGAGCCCTCCCAGGATCACAGTCAACCCAGGTGCAAGGTTTCCAGGCACGGGGGGCTTAAACACAACCTCTGACCAAACAGTGAACAATTAGGTATCCTGAGCAAGGGTGACTCCTGGGACACCAGGTTTATAAACACTCACCCGGCTACCTGGAAGTTTATAGGCCTGTTCAAGGTTCTAAGAAAGAACCACCAAGCTACCAGTCTTTGACTGAATGTGGGGTCATAAACACAAATTCTCTGAACTGTGACATAGCCTCTAAACCCCACACAGATCAAAAAATAAGGAGCCAACTGGCTAAGGGGGCAAAATACAACCTTACAACCAGTAATTGGCTTATGCACATATTATGGCACATATTTCAAAACCATAGGAAAAGAGTCTAAGGGAATAATAGAAAATACCTTGAAGAGGTAAATGCAATCAAAATGAGGATGAAGAATTCATTTGCTATTAGCCCCTTAGTTGAAACATTCAATCTTTCCATTCCTGAGAGTGATGTGCTTATCACTTTAGCATCTGATAAAACACTGATGATATATCTGAACAAGAAAGCTCTCCGAAACCTTTGGACCCATGACTGTTCTATCTAGAGTGATCTGTCAACATGCAATCAAAAGAGCATATTGTTGGTCACCAGCTATTTTCTGGGAATAAAGTTATGTGTGGTTTGGCACCCATTCAGCAAATGGTGACTATGTATTTTTCAAGGGTCAGATATGACTACAGTTTTCTGAGGATAAGTATGTTCTCACAGAATTTATATTGTGGAGAAAGAGAGCTCACATTACATAAGGAAACAAAAAGTAAACAAAATCATTTCAGACCAAAGAGCAGTAGGAAAAAACTGACGCAGGGTAATGAGATGGAGAAAGACAGCAGGAGAGTTGTGTCTCTGGGGAACTAAGGAGCCGGTACCTGAGTGACATGGAGTCAGTCATGACAGAGTCTGAGAACGGAGTGTTCCAGGCAGAAGGCATGTCTAGCTCCTTGCTGAGCCCATAGCCAGAGCTCCACTCATATACAGATGACCCTCGGACAACATGGCAGGTTACAGCTACCAAACCCCATACATTGGAACATCTATGGATAAGTTCATTTGGCCCTTGGCATCTGCAGATTCCCACCTGCAGATTGAAAATAGGTATTTTATCAATCCTCACCCGAGGATATGTTCATTGATGGTTAGAGAGAAAGAGAGCAACATTGATAAATTGCTCCCTGTACACTCCCTAACCTGGAACAAACACACAACCTAGGTATGTGCCCTGACCAGGAATTGAACCAGCAACCTACAGGAATACGCTATAACCAACTGAACCACCCAGCAAGGGCAATAATCTTGTTTTTGATCCACTGGTGGTTGAATCTGCAAATGTGAAACCCAAGGCTACAAAGGATGGACAGTATATTTATTGGAAAAAATTCACATATAAGTGTACCCATGCAGTTCAAGCCTATGTTGATCAACTGCACATCATAACGCTGCATCTCATTGGATGACTTCCAACACCATTGTGAACTAACAAAATTCTCTTTCCCAGTAGCAATGGAGTTTTAGAAACTTGTAACTTAAAGTCATCAAGCACTTCACCTTTACATGCATATCCCACACATATCCCAAGAATCAGCCCATTGGTATTCTAAGTAAAAATCTCTGCTAGTCCACAGGCATGTAATTATAATTTTTTTCATCTTATATATCATTGATATAATGTAATTGCAACGTGATTCAATGAGGGAATTTTGCTAATGTTCTGTTTCTCTTTTTTTCCTAGAAATAATGTCTTAATTAATTTTGTATTTCAAACTTTGTGGCAAAGTGTGACCTATAACATGTTTCCTGCAAGAAACAAACAGAAAAATGTAACATATGTCATCCTCTTTTCTACCTTTAGAAACAAAATTACTCACTATTGTATTAGGAATTATTCTGCAGTAGTTCTGGAAAAACTGAATCAATTTATGAAAGGACATGGGCTTTAAGGAGGCGCACACAGGAATAATAATAGTAGTAGTAGTAATTATAATAACTAATATTGATTAAGTACTTGTTCTATGCCAGGCATCATGCTAAATGCTTACATGGCATTTAAATCTCACAACAGCACTATGGGGTAGGCATTATTATTTAAATTTTACAGATGAGGAAATAGAGGCTTAGAAACGTTAAACTTGAACAAACAGAAAGTAGAAACTGAACTTTTTACTTTCAGCCTAACTCCCTATTTGCATAGCCAAGTTCAGACCATCTCAGGGCTGCTGCTTAGATGGGAGTGGAAGTGAAATTAGGGAAAAAGTAAAACTTGAAAGAAAACTGGGCAACATTAAGCAAGGGAAGGAGAGGAATGTTAAGAAATTGTTAGCAGTGTCCCAAGACCCTAAGAGAAGGAGCCTTCTTCCCCTTCCTCCTCCTCCTCCTCCTCCTCCTTCAGAGAAGACAGGGGTCCTTTATTTTTTCACACTTACCATGCCATGAACTCTAGGAAGTGGATTCCAGCATCTTAGGCTCCTTTCCCCTGATTCTCTCACAAGTGCGCATCTCTGGGTAGAATAGGCTGGTGCTTCAGCTGAGCCCAGGTAACTTTCCTTTGGTTTCCTTCTTTTTTCCTGATCATTTTCCTTCACACATTTCAGAAAGCTATCTGGGCAATCAGAGTGCTTAATATGCTCAATATGCACATTAATTCTCTTGGCAAGAATTTCACCCTTAACTTATATGTGTGTGTGTGTGTGTGTGTGTGTGTGTGTACATATATATATATATATATATATATATATATATTTTTTTTTTTTTTAATAAAAATGTGGAGTGTGTTTATGTGTTGAGGACAAAAAACAATAGAAAGAAAATGATTGGAAGCCCCTAGTAGAGAAAGAGGTGATAGGTGAGCCCCCTGAAAAGATGGGGGTGGGCATGGCTGCAGCCCAGAGCATGCAGAGAGGCTATGTGTGAACAACAGGGGGAGTTTGCAGGGAAGGAGAGGTGTTGCTGATACTGTTTTCTAAGTGAACGGAGCAAGGAGTTGAGAGAGTTCTTGCCAGAGAGGTTATGCATTTTCTGTGAATGAGGAGTTATATCATAAGTCAAGTGTAATGCTGTTCCAAGAGAAGACAGTGAAAATTTTGAATATTCTCTTAGAGAAATAAAGCACATGAGGACCCAGAAAAAGCTGGAGATCATAAGCAAGTAGCTGAACCAATTCACATGGTTATTTGAAACAGACTTACGTAGCAGTAAACAGTTTGTGCGATGAAGTTTCCATCTACAGACACAGGGGAACTTCCTTTCTTAGAAATTGATAGAACATGATCTACAGAGCCAAAGCCACAATTTCAGCTGTTTTAGAGAGCATAATGCCCAAACTTTTGCATTCAGGTTATACATAGCCTAGTGCTAAAATAAGTTAAGTCAAAATTGGATTTATTCCACTGAAGACCTCTGTGTCTCCTTCCTCTTTCACACAGCTCTTAAGAGCATGTCTACTTTAGTTTCCAGTCCTATTTCACCACCTGATTTCTCTTACAGTAACAGGTATTGCATAATTATGACATTTCAAAATCTCACCTTATTTTATTTTTTAATGTAGAGAATAATATTTAGCCTTTACCTAAAACATAAATCTTAAAGTTAAATGACTTCATGCTTGAAATTTTTCACTCACACTTTTAAGATTCCTTCAAATCTTTCTCCTTAAGAAAGAGATTATTAAGTGCAGCTGAAAACTGCCTTATCATTGCAGGAGTTGTATAATTTTTTCCCCATTGGGCAATGTGCTTAGCAACTTGCACATTAAGCCTTCTATCAAGATTATATTCATATTATAAATATACAAAAGGGAAGCCACTCTGAAAGTTCACAATAATAGCAATAAACTTTCCCTCATCGAAAACCTTTTATCTCAAGATCTCCCTGCACTTTCCCAACGAGCGTGAGTACCCTGCCCAACCACTTTTGCAAGGGGCCAATTAAAATAGCAACCCCAGTTTATTCACTAACTCGAAATGCTAGTAAGGATTACAAAGCAAACACCCAAAATAATCACGATTTTAATTCGTAATGTCTCCTATGGCAGCCTTTATCGTCTGCAAGAGGACTGGGCCTCTAGTCTGTAAAAAATCCCAAGTGGATGTCTCCTTTGCTTTATCCTTCAGCCATAGCTGATGAGGTGGGTTGGGGGAGGGGTGGGGTTGTAGTTCAGGCAAAGTCTCTCACCTGTGACGGAGAAATACCCACGTCTCTACACTGATGCAATCATGACTAGAAATGAATCAGGGCCCTTGAGATAAGAGCCCATGACTAATACTCTCAGAAGAGCCCATGGGCCACCTGCTATGTCAGGGCCATTACTGAACAAAGCAAAAGGTGAGCAAGCTGTAACAGGGCAAGGGTGGGACTGATGTGTTTGCTTCCAGGGTTCGGAACATAACATCTTGAGATCACTCTTGGGTAATTATAATGTGCCAGAAAGGACAACTGAGCTGTGGCTTGAGTCTCACATGCAAGCTCGCTGTAAAAACTTGGGTGACTTCTTTAGTGCTCTGGGCCTCAGTTTCCTCATCTCTAAAAATGGGGAAATTATACAATGACATCAGGAAGATTCCTTTCTCTTCTAACACCCTGTGAAATACTCACAGTCATTATTTCTTGTTCCCTGTGTGAGAATTGGTACCATAAAAAGAAGTGGAGGAACAGTGGATTGGTGCTGGAAGGTCGCTGGTTCAATTCCCCAGTCGGGGCTCATAACCAGGTTGCAAACCAGGTCGATAGCTGGAAGCAGGTGAAAGGCAACCATACATTGGTGCTTCTCTCCCTTTCTTCCTCCCTCCCTGCGCTTCTCTCTGAAAATAATGAATAAAATCTTTTAAAAAAAGAAGAAGAAGAAGAAGAAGAAAAATTGGAAGAAATTCTGCTTCAGAAAAAGTATTTCAGATTCTCAAGGAAGCACGACAAGTCCTCTGGCATGTTTCAGCACTACTTCCATTTGAAATGACAAATCAGCATAAACAGTGGCAAGAAAAGGCCTTTCTCTCTTCATCCTTAAGGCCTGTAAATATCCGTGAAAGATACTTTATCAGCATGTATATACTTCTGTGGACAGAAGGAGCCTTCCTGACAACCTCCAGTCTCCTAGAAATGCCTAATGTGGAGTATTTCTCACCACAATGACTAATTTTGGTCAGTCAATAATTTGAAACATTATTCTTTAAGTCAAATCCCAGGAAGCCACTAGTTAAAAACAAAAAACAAAACAAAAATCCATAAATTATGTCAGTCTTGTTTTTCACCTGAAAAAGAGGTGAAAAGGATAACCTTCCCTAGTTTAGGTCAAGCTGAATTTAGGACTTTTAAATAACTATACGCACATTTTGGGGGAGGGGAGTCAAAGGAAGGACCCTTGAGATAGACCAGCAGGGTGCTCACAGCGGGGCAGGGTGGCTACAATAGGCAGGGATGTCCCAAGAACTCTACAGTAGTCCCCCATAGCTCAGTTTTGTTCCCTGAGATTTCGACCACAGTTTGAAAATATTAGATGGAAATTTCCAGAAATAAATAATGTGTAAGTTTTAAATTGCCTGCCATTCTGAGTAGCATGATGAAATTTTTCACTGTCCTGTTCCATTCTGCCTGGATGTAAATCATTCCTTTGTCCAGTGTATCCTTGCTGCATACACTCTCCAATCATTAGTCACTTAGTAGCCACCTCCATTATCAGATCAGTTATCAGACAGAGAGAGTGCACAGTCATATAACTTTTATTACAGTAGATTGTGATACTTGCTCTATTTTATTATTGTTGTTGTTCATCTCCTACTGTGCCTAATTTATAAATTAAACTTGATCAGAGGTGTACATGAGATCTGTTTGGAAATAGTACAGTCATAATATGATGAGAATGTTTTGCCAGACGTAACCTGGCAGCCAAGGAGAGTAGACTGGAATGCACATGCATGAATGATGAGGACTTCACTTTACTAGTCAGTGAAGGAATGGTAGACGACATTGAGTGAGCATGTGCACTGTGTGGCCGTCACATTCCAAATGACTGAGTGAATAAAGCAATAAATCTGCATTAAATTTTGCATTAAGCTTGAACATTCCTGCTCGGGAAATAGTCAGATGATTCAAAAGGCCTCAGCTGTAGACAATTGGTGAGTGGCAGCTTCATCATGACAGCACACCTGTGCATTCATTACCTCTCCTGCAGAGATTTTTGGCAAAACATCAAATCACCCAGGTGACTCAGCTCCCCTACATCCTATATTTGGTGCCCTGCAACTTCTGGCTTTTCCCAAAACTAAAATCACTTTTGAAAGGAAAGAGATTTCAGATCGTTGGTGAGATTCAGGAAAATACAACGGGGCAACTGATGGTGACTGGGAGAACTGTATGAGGGCTCAAGGTGCCTACTTTGAAGGCAACTGCGGCATCATTGTCCTATGTGCAGTATTTCTTGTATCTCCTTCAGTAAATATCTCTATTTTTCATATTGCATGGCTGGACAGATCTCATATATACAGGAAAAAGCATTGTAGAGGATTCAGTACTCTCTGAGGTTTCAGGCATCCATTGGGGATCCTGGACTTTATCTCCTATGGATAAAGGGGGACTATTGTATTTTGCTTTTGTGAAAATAGGAGGAGAAAAGATGCCCCAGGCTTTTCCTTATAATTGATGCTACTGGAAACCAAGTTGCTTCAACTATGGAGGGTGTGTACTCTCTCTAGCTGGAAGAACAAAGGTCCTATTAAGTAAAGGGAGAAGGGCTTGAGCTGAACTGAGCTATAGGGTTGATCACATTCAGGATTTGCTTATAAATGATACAACTTCGGTCACCCCAGACCATAACTGCAAGAGAAATATCCTCTACAGTAGCAAGATCCTACTTTGTTCTGCAACCACTTCCTGGTGTCCTTTGAAAGCTATAGAAATAAAGCCCAGACATATCACATCAGAAAGATGAGGCAGAAAAACACTGTTTAAGTTCAGAGGAAGCAGGTGTCTGAACAGGGGAGTTTTTAGATCGGGGTGAGAGACATAGCCATTGGAGAAAAGGAAGTTGGTTCTATTTCTAGAGAAAATGAGAAATTATTTTGTTGAAGATGAAACCCATATAGAACAAAACCAGATCCAGTAACTCAGTATTACCCTTAAGGGTTAGCATACCTATCATGTTTTGGCATAGGTATTTTCCAGATTCATTTAGCATAGTAATTTTAAGTCCAACACTGACATTTGCAAAACCAACCAGATGAGAGGATATACTAGCTCTAGAAGAAAATATCCCCAATGCATGGAAAACATGACTTAAAAAAAAAAAATCTATATTTTCATATAACTTCTAGGGGCACAGTTGTTATAAAAACTGAATAGTCCTGGACTCTGGCATTAAAAAAAATTGTCATGATATATAACTTAGTGTTTAAATAAATTGTACGTTCATATAGAAAGTAATGACTTTATATTTTTAAAAACTTCACTGTTCGTGCACTTGCTTTTACCTAAAATCATATTATTTCAATTGTGCTAGTCCCACCGATGTTGACGCATAAACTGCTTTGTTGTTTGTATATCAACTCAACAATGATTCCATGCCTTTTGCACGTTCCAAATGAGACAGCTGCTGTGAGAGGCATACACAAAATGTGCCTGCTGCACCGCAGCCCTTGTGATATAGACTGCAACTGTATCCCCAATAATCCAGGCTCTTCAGGTCATAAATAGGTTGCCTCTTTCTTCTAGTAATCCATGTGATCTGTAGCGGAAATTTTCCAGATAGTGACCAATGGAATGACCAACTGTCCAGGTTTGCCGGGGACTAAAGGAGTTCCTGGGATGTGAGAATTTCAGTGTCAGAACCGGTAGGTCCCAGGAAACCCTAAATAAGTTGGTCACCTTAAAGAGTTGACAAAGAAATAAAATTAGTAAATCCCACTCATGCAATACTCAGTAAAATCTGAGTCACCAGTTCCAATGTGTGCAGGTTTTCTCCCACACCACCAAGCAGTTCTCTGACACAAACCGGACGTCCCACAGTTTCACCCAATTCTGACACCCTGCCCCCGAAGATGGTGTCACATCTCTCAGGTGAAGGTGTTAGACCTCTAAGTCTGCCCCACCCTCACTTTATACACCAATCATAAGTCCAGGTTGTCACCTGTGCTTCTGACCAACTGACTATGTTGGAGGTCCAGCAACCCCTTCCTTGGGTTTAATTAATTTGCCAGAGTGGCTCACAGAACTCAGAGAAATGCTCGATTTACTGGATTGCCAGTTTCTTAGACAAAGATATAACCCAATAACAGATGAGAGGAATGAGTAGAGCAAGATATGGGGGAAAACTGCGGAGCTTTGGTGTCCTCTCCAGGCTGTCACTCTCCCAAATATCCACATGTTCACTAACCTTAAAGTTCCCCCTAACCCACCCCTTTGGGGTTTTATGGAGCCTCTGGTGCTTATACATGATTAGTTCAATCATTGGCCATTGGTGACTGAATTCAATTGACAGCCCCTCTCCACTCCCAGGGGTCAGGAGAAGGGGTGGGGCAAGGTAGAGGGTTGGGAGGAACTGTATACTCTGTACACAGTTGGCTTAGGTGGCACCCAGCCCCCATTCTTAGGTTCAGGCTCAAAGTTGCCTCATTAACATAACAACAGGCCATTATTATTCTTATCACATAGGAAATTCTAAGGGTTTTAGGAGCTTTGTGCCAGAAACAAGGATGAAGCTCAAATATGTATTGTTTATTATAAATTACAAATCCCACTCACACAGAAGCTAGTCCTCCACACCCTCTTCCTTGCCAGCTGTCTTACTCTCCTAGGGTAGTTCTATGGCATGTTGGCTAAGAACCAGACTCTAGCTTCCAAGTAGATTAGGGTCTAAGTTCCATGATTTTTAAAATTCTGAACAATTCATTAAACTTCTCCAGGACTGCTTCCTCATTTGTGAAATACCAAAAACTATTAAGTTGAGCCACTGAGAAAATGCATGTGAAGTACTTAACCACCATGCCCGATATCTGTCACACTGTATACATGTTAGGTGTTATTATCACACAGATCACACAGTTGTGGATACTTCAGATTTGCAGTGTTCCAGTCATAGTGAGACTAATTTCAGGCCAGGTGTAGGCCAGCTGGGAGGAAACCTTCTACCACAGGGCATTTGCATAAGCAGATCAATCCTTTGTCCTTTCATTAGTCTAACACCAAGATATGGGTAGAGCTGAAGTAAAGTCCTATTTGCCCAGACCTTTTAATTTTTTTCCCATCCAGCCTCTTCAGCCAAGGTCTTTGCATTATTGTTTATATATGCATCAGTCGCACTCACTAACACATACACACATCTACAGAGATACACACCATATACATGTAAACATAGAGTCACACACAAACACACATAGAGGTTTTTATTCTGTTGAGATAGGCGCAACCAGATCAACATTTTTCCCCCCTGGTTTTCTTTTTTCTTTTTTTTTTTTCTGACCATTTAGAATGATATGGCACTAAAGAAAGACAAAGGGGGACAGGGATGGGGTTCGTGGGTGGAGAAGGGGAGGAAGTATTGGGGGGAAATGTGCAGACCGAGATCTGGCACCTTTTAGAGTTCCTGGTAAGAGCAGCAAGGAAGCCCCGCCATCCATTGTGTGACCTCTGGTAATGCCCCTGGGGAGTCCCTGCTCAGAGAACCCCTGAATCAGGAGGAAGGTAAATTTCCAAACAGAGGGGTGGGTCAATGATGACCTCAATAGACAGGCTGGGACCAGTTTCCAGGTGGGTTTCCCCTTCCTCCTCCAACAGCCTCAAAGGCAGCCACAAAGGCCAGCTCAGAGGAGCAGAGGGGGTGGGGTGGGGGTGCCGTGGCCAGGGATTATTGCCGGTGTTTTCTTTTGTCTCTCCACTCCCTGTGTGTGAAACAAAGGAATCTGAAGCTTTCTGTGACCACTCTTGTCTGGGATTCTTTCCTCCAGAGGTGTTCACAAATGTGCAAGGGCTGCCAGGAAAGAGTGTGAGTCACGGCTTCTGAGCAGACAATATTCAGCTCCAGAAATTCCCAGAGATGTGACTTGTTTATAGGAAAGGAAACGGAGCTATTCTGCGCTACCAGGGGAAGAGGAAAGCAGTGCTTTATTTTTCATGCTGTGTTGAAAGGTCATACAAGTGACCCAGAGTGCCAGTAGGAACCCAGTATAGACACCGATGTGTGTGCAGTTCATTGTCTACCTACTAGAGGATATTTTGGGGTTTAGCACTTAAAATGCATGTGGCATGAAATTCCACACTTAGTGTTAAGCCCAAAGATATAAACAGGTTCCAAATGCAAGCAGGTTGGGCGGGGAGGTGCTGAGGTGGGGTGGGGGAATTCAAATGCAGGCTGGTGGGGATGGGAATGCAGCTGGGGGGTCATTAGGGTTGACTGAGGGAGCGGGACCTGCACTTCCAGTTGGAAGGTGCCACACAAAGACACCTCCTTTGACAATTTTCTAACCTCATATCTCATGAGCAAGCAACTGATTTCAATCTCATTGTAAAAGGAAGTTAAGTTCTTTCCTCCTTCCTCCCATCTGCAGCTGGGCCTGACATAAACCAGATTAACAGGAAAAAAAAGTGTGCACATTTTCACATGTAAATGGGAGCCCTCACAGGAAAAATGAAGACCCAGAGAAGTAACTAGGCCTAACATATGTTTACATATGCATCATTCACACTCACTCTTGCATACACACTCACACACACACACACACACACACACACCATATAAACACACAAAGACACACACAAACACAGACGTTTTTATTCTGTGGAGATAGGAGCAACCAAATAAAGAGTGGCAATTGTGGAGAGAAACTATAGTACAAGGGCAGACTGAAGGAAAATGAGCTGTTTTAGCAACGTTTGTTTGTATAAATTTCCTCTGCCGCATCTCTGGCATAAGCATGTTTCTTTCTCCTGGCCCACGACTGGCACCTCCATGTGGGAACGTTAGCTCCTACTTCTAGGAAGAGAAAGAGCATCGGGTTGCCCTTCTTGTATCTGCTTGTGTTCCTTCAAGTGCCTTTAACTCAAAGTAATCCATGTGCTAAAGCCTGTTTTGGGGTGGCACGTCCTGAACTCCTTCACCACTTTGTATGCTGCCTCCTCTGACGTGTTGTCTTCATGGTGTTAACAACCGTGATGTCAACTGTCATTACCTTGAAGAATTGTTCAGCGCTACCAGGTTTGGAGAACGTGCCCAGCGGAGAAACTCAGAGGGAGCCCCTGTCACTACTCTTGCTTCTGTGTTGGCTCGCTCTCCCATGTGTTGAGCTTGGCCCTGTTCAAACTCATAACATGACAATTTTACCCATTTGCACTGTGAGTAGAGTCAGTCAACTGACCACAAAGATTGATTCCCACGGACAAAATAATCCACTGAGTATTCATTCACTGGCTCAACAACAATTAACCTACATGCAAATTTCAGAGATACCACACTCATAAAATCAACACCTTTTCCCAATTACAAAGTAAGCTTTTAAACAGAAATAGGAAGACCCCCCTTCAATGTGATAAAGGTGCTTTTAGCTTAAAATAAATACAGATTAGGTTTAATGGGTAAACACTGAAAATATTCAGAATCAGAAACAAACACAAAGAATGTTCATTAGTATCATTATCATTTAGGTTCGCTGGCTAACGCAGTAAAGTTATAACCCAAAGGAATCCATTTTGGGCACTAAGATACAAAAGTACTTGAAAGTCACAGAAGTATGTATCTGGAAAAAGCATAATGAATTAGCTAAAAGCTTTCTTAATTAACAAAGAGTCATTAACTTAGAATAAGAAAAAAATGTCTAAACAGCAATAGTATTCCTATACATTGACAATAACCAGATAGATAATATAATGGGGAAAAAATGCTATTCAAATAGCAACGAATTTAAAATACCTACAAACTTAATGAGAAACTATTAAAACTTTTAAAACCTTGATTGAGAGATATAATTTCAACAATTAATAGGAAGAGTTACATTTTTATTATATGGAAAGCTTCAAGATAAACATGTTAAGACTTCTTAAACTTATTAAAATAACTCTATTTAAATACAACTAGACTTTCCTTGGAAGTCATTAGAATTAGCGTTGACTAATTGCTGAGTTTGGTGTTTATCTTATAACAAAGACTCAAAACTCTAAACAGGAAAAACTGCCAGAAAATATTCTTAGTCAAATTATCTTGTCATATATCAGAGCCTATTGTAAAATATGAATAATAAAAACTGTAAGTTTGATATAATGTAAAAATATAAACCAAGAGAAAGTAATTAAACACCCTGGAATAGTCTCTGTTCACATATAAAATGGCTTTTTAGTTTGCAAAGCTTTCTGCCTGTATTATCTTTTTATGTTTCAAAACTATGCAATGAAACAAGTATTATCATTATCTCTATATTATCATGAAGTGACTGATACTCAGAAATTTGCCCAGCGTAATTAAACTAAGATGACCCACACTTAAGCCCAAACTTTCTGACCTCCCAAAGCAGACTTTTTTCCTATGTTGTTCTCACAAAGCAATGGAGAACAGGTTTTTTTGTTTGTTTGTTTGTTTTTTTAATCGAAGTTGGAATTTGAAAAAAACAAATTTAAACTTAGCCTTTATACACTATTACCCCTGCTAAAAATGAACAAAAACTTGTAGTTGTTTAAAGATTTCGATACTAAAAATCAAATTATAGAAATCTTGGCAAAAAAAACTAGATATGCCACACAGACACGTGACACTGAACTGGCATCTGCTTAGCTTGTCACTGAGCCTGCTCATGAAGCAGGGAGCTATGCAATGCTTCCTGTTTACCCTTGTCCCCATGCCCCGCAATTCCCATCCACTGTATTTCCCATTATTAGGAAGATGTAAAAGGCCCAAAATGAAATCAAAACTCTGCAGAAAATAACTGAACAGAAAGTGTCATCAATCCGTTTCTAAGGACAGATAAGATGATCAGATCATGACCAAGTAGGAACACAAATTTAAGAGTAAATTTTTATATGGATAAAAAAAGGAACAGGAGTTAGCAATTAATACACAGAGCATGCCTGTATGTGTGGCAACTACTCAACTCTGACCTTGTAGCAAAAATAGCAGCTGTAGACAAACAATAGCCATAAATGAATGGGCATGAATGAGTTCCAATAAAACTTCTTTTCTATAAGTAGACAGCAGACAAACTATACTTCAACAACTACTGTGTTAGACTACTGAACATTAATTAGTCAATTAAATTATCCTAAATACCTTTTAGATAAGAAACCAGAAATCAAAAGAGGTGAATCAACTTGACCACTTGACAAGAGACAGACAGGTGTAAGCGGGCAGAGCGGAAAGCCAAGTTCAGAGCTGGAAAGTTTATCATTTCCTCACAGAATGGCCTCCATGATTTTGCAGTGGGGGCAGGGGGTGGTCACTGGTTTTTGCAAATGCAAATCTCAGGAGGTGGCAGAGAATCCCAAAGAGGTTGGTTTGAATGAAACAAGCATGTGTTTCACTGAACCAGGAGGGGATTATGTGTATGATTCGTGTTGCGATCATTTTAGGAGGCAGGAAGTTATGGACTTTCTTATCCACCTCGTACACCCCTCTCCCATTGCAGATGTAAAATCTGCTCCTCTGAATCCCTAGAGAGAGATGGAGTCGTGGCGAGAGTTGTATGCTGGTAAGGATGTGAGAGGTGCAAGCAGATTGGTGGTTGTTTACGGAAACCAGGAAATCCCAAGCACTGAAGTGAAATAGAGCATTTCAATTGACTTCTTTGAACCCAAGCTTCCCTTTGTGTACAATGGAAATGTCTTTCCTTGTCCTTTTTTTTTTTTTTTCCCCCAGGATGTCAGAATAATAAAACAGAAAAAACTCTGTGTAAAGTTCATTGGTTCCTCAGGGATATGCATCAGAAAAATGACACAGTCGTATTGTCACCTGCTATCTCATGACTTCAGCTGGCTCCATTCTGTGCCTTTCCCTTTCGGTGGGGACTGCCATCTTTGCATTTAACCCATCTCTGTGGAGGGACCAGCACTATTAAGCTGGTGCTTTGACAACCACATTGACAAGGGACCCAAATATATGACACGGGAAGGTGAAAGGACAGAGACTAAGGGGAGCAAATGAGCTTTTAAACAAGCCTGACACCATCCAGCTAGTTTCCCTCTTGCCTCCTGTGAAAAAGCTTGACATGTCGGTGCGTTGCCATGAGTGGTTTCTTCATATAACCAGGTAGAGTGACCAAACATTATTTGATCTTGTGGAGGGCTACCTGGGCCTACAAACTTATTTTACTTGAAGCTCAATGACATTTCACCAACAGTTAACACAGCATGAGTAGCTAAAACTCACTGTGGTGCGGTACATGAGGCCCCCAGGATTTGGCAGTTATTTCTGGTTGAATAGATAGCTGTCTGCTTTTCTCTATTTTTGACAGTTTCTGTTCTTACCCAGTTTTGTGTCTTCTGAGCCATATTTGTTAGTCCATGATTACATAGTGTATTATTGATCCCACAAGACTTACCTACGACCTGTAATAATGAAAACTAACTTCCTTCATTTGCCCATGTTTGCTACATCTGAAAAGAAAAGACACTTGTCTCCTGGCCATGCTTGAAGGGGTGGGGTGGAAAGGAGGTAGAGACAGTCACTAAGGACTGTCCGGGTGATGCCGTCCCTGCGAACCTCTGCTCTGGACCAGAAGAGCAGGTCTCAGACACAAGTAGGGTTCATATCGAGCCCTCAGCAAATTGCCTGTTTGAGACTGAGACCCTCGTGGTGCCTGGAATTTTATAATGCTTTCTGGAAACTCAAAAACTATCGGTCCTGATCTCAAGTCAGATACGGTCTCTCTGGTCTTTTCTCCTTAAAGCTGTGAACATGTTTAATTTCTAGTTGTAGTTGAATTTGTTTTAAGTTCTCACACTTGATTTCCACCCTATCAGTAAGTTAGGCCATATGTTTAATCTGCTTCGGTCACCAAGACAGCAGAAAAATCCACTCATTTTTCAATCTACTGTGACTATGTTTAGCCTGTATAGGAAAGTCAGCCCACTTTTCACCAGCCCTGTGACAGCTTTCTCATCTTTAACATGAGAAAACACCCAGCTAGGTCATAGAGTCATTGGAAGGATTATACAATAAGCCAGACTGCACTGTCTTTGGTGATCGATAACATACATTTTCTTAATAAAATGATAACAACATATGCCTCAGAAAAGATAAACAGTCGATTTCCTAGGTGCTCCGTGTGTGCTTTGCTGATGCTTGACGAAAATTCGCCCGTCACAGCAGTCGTGTTAACAAGGAGAAGCACTGCCTTTTGCAGCTCTGAACGGATTATAATTTAGCCTTTCCCTTTAAAATAACTTTATATGGAAATGTAATGTGTGCATGGAAGAGGGGGACACATGTTGCGATAGGATGAATTTTGACGAAATGAACACCGCTCTGATGAAGACACAGTGTCTCCAGCACCCCGCAAGTGCCCCTATGTGCCCCTTTCCAGGAATGGGAAAACCCAGAGAAAACCACTATCTTGTCTTCCAATGCTGTAGGTTAGTTTTACCTGTTTTATACATTTTTACACACGGAATTATATAGCATTGACTAGGCCTTTTGGTAGCTGATTCAAGCTTATCACCTAAAGAAGTTTGAGCCCTGAAGAAGTTGGCCTTTTCTAGCCAACTGAAGGAAGAAGAGCCAGAAAAAGAGGGTGAGAAATAGAGGAACCCTATAATTTGCCGTCCAAACGGGAATACCTTTGAAAGTGAAAAGAAGTGCTATTCATGAGGATGCTGAGACCAGAGGCATGAACAGTGACTGTCCCCAGAAACCAGAACACATGGTCACTCTGGTGAGAAGGGATAGTATAATGTGGCAGGAACACACTGGCTGGCAGCATCTATCTGAAAGGCCACAGAACAGAACCCACTCACAGACAAATGAGGTCTGTCCTGAAAGTACCGAGCCAATGTCAATATAATTAAAACAGTTTGCATGGCTGATACTTTTGGAACAGACCTCGCGGGTGAGCCTGGGGTCTGGAGGCACATTTACCACAAAGTGTGGTCACTGGGAAACCTCTGGATGACAAATATTTACTATTTGCAACACACCACCATGTCACAAAAACAGCTCCAGGCTCTGTCCCTGCCCACAAGAAGCACAGGGCCTAATCATGTCAATAAGACAAGTTCATAAATAGAGAAACTGTAAAGCAGCTGCGGGGGGGGGGGGGGGGGGAATATGCTATAGGGGTTCCAAAGACATATATAAAGTGCTATACAGATTCCAAGGAATGAGAGATCATGCCCATTAGGAGATGCGGAAGCTGCCGTCAAGATCAATTTAGATTGTGCTCCAGTGGTTCTCAACTGTGGCTGCACATTAGAATCATCTGGGGAGCTTTCCAAACTCCTAATACCTGGATGGTATTCCCAGACCAATTAAATCAGAATCTCTGGGCATGGGACCTGGGCATGAGTATTTTAAAAGCTCTCCCAGGTAATTCCCGTGAAGAGTCAAGATTGAGAACCACTATTCCAGAAAGATGAGTAGGCATTCACTGGCAGGGAAGGTGGGGAGAGACGAGACCGGGGGGGAGAACAGCTGTTAGCGCAGTCCATCTTCGACAGGCACAAAAGGAAGAATCATCCATTGGGAATTAAATATGGAGGAAAAGCAGCAGGGCCAAAATAATCTAACCCCCTTCAGGAAAAAAATTAATTAATTATGAAACCATTTGCTAAGGCCAATAACGGGGATGGATAGGGAAAGGATGCACTGAACATCAAGGGAACGCAGAGTGGTAATAAATCCATCATAAATCGCACAAGCCATCTGATAACTTCTGTTCCTCACATTAGCATCCCATTAAGCTGCTATTAGTGAGAGCAGGGAAACTGAATGAAAAGGCTTCCTGGGTTAGCACTAGCAACCTGGAGAGAGTTAACAAGCTGCAGCCTTGCGCCGCCACCCTTAAGGACCCGAGCTCCATTTATAAAGGATGCTCAGAGGCCCCCAAACCTTGACCTATCACGCTCACACTGTGGGAGTTTGGGGGTGGGGGGCTAGAATTAATCACAGCAGGAACACAATTTACTGATCAATACCAGCCAATTAGAAGGCTCCCTGCTGGGGAGCCTTCCCTTGGAATGCCAGATGACCTTTGCCCTTGACTTTTTGTGGGGCAGATGTTACTTTATCACAGCCGCTGATAAGGATGGTATTCAGGGGTACAGAGCTCATTTCACATCATGCCAACCCTGCCAGGGCCTCGGGAGGCTGAATTTTTTTAGAACTTTTGCATGAGCTGCCTGCCAGTGGAGGCTAAAGGAAGATGGAGATGAAAATTATATCAGTAGTCAATTCACAGCCAATGTGCCCGTTTTTCTGTGAACTCGGTGGGGACCTTGGCGGTGACTTTCAAGAAGCCACTGACAACAACAAAAAGTAGGAAACTCAATCTTCTCGGTGAATTCCCTTATTGTGTTGCTGTCTCTGCTCTCTGTTGGGAGATAGGGATTCTGAGACCTGGAGCACAGACAAAAATGACCAGATTTCCATCCCATCAATTTCCCCTACGGCTTACGTAGGACCATCTAGAAGAAACATCCCCAATAATAATCACTGCGTCTATGGTCTGGCTCGGGGTCTCAAGACAGAACTTGAAGGTGGCCCAAGGATCTCCCATCTTTCCTGTACTTACGTGATCGAATTTGCCATTATTGGTCATAGGTTTGGGCATATATATTTGACTTCATGAAACCTTTGCCACAGAGATAATATGCCCCAAAAGATTAGGGGAAGAAAAATAACTAGGTAATTCTCAAAAGTGTTTATTATTTATTTTTCCATCATTTCCTTTTTTAGTTCTATTGTAAGGAGAACAATCTATTATTTACAGTCCTTCCCGGAGACTCTAGGATGTCAGACATTTAGGGCCCATTCTCCTATTTGTTCCATCTCTTCTTAAAAGATTTCAATCATGGTTTCTTCAGATGCCTGTTTAAGGAATGCTTCTCAACTCCTCCATTCCTAGTATTTCTCTCTCCATCCACCCATCTGCCCCCTGCCCCCAGAGAACCATGGTTTTAAAATGAAAAATAAAACAAAGTTTTGGGCTGACATTAATAAGTACAAAGCCTGGGCAAATCATTCTGTGAGTTCCTCCCTTGCTCCTACCCTAATCCACAAATCTTTTATTTAAGTCAAATTTCATATAAATGCCTATCAAAAAGATCCTTGAAACAAATTTTAGACAGGTCATCCTAAGAATTGTGAGTATATTTGATGGGGACACCATCATAGATTTTGCCCAGGAAATACAGAAAGAGGAGAATTTCATGAAGTAATGATAGGTGTGCTACAAGCTCTAGGGTATTCAAATATTTAAATGCACCACTTGGCAGGAGCCACCATTTTCCTGCTTCTTCCTTTTCATACACTAAATTCCTAAAGTGACCAACTCTCTAAGTCCCTCCCCAAATGTGCTGCTGTCACCCCATGTCACCTGACCTGAGGGTGACTCTGCCCACCTTCTCTATTTTTATGATGAGGCAAATATTTACCTTCCTACCTCACTTAAAAGCTTTTTGACCTCCACTGTGTTACAGCCTTGCAAAGATGTTTAGCTTGAATCTTAACCAGAAGGGAAAATTCAGGCAACCAAACCAAGGGACACAGATGTGTGTGGCAAAGTGGTAAAACAATCATAGGGTTTAGGAAAGAGTACCAGGATTATAAGACATTTTCAATTTCTGTATAGGTTCAACACTTTTCAAAATAAAAGATTCAGAATTTCAAAAGGGAAGCTATGAAAACCAAAAAGATCTTTCTAAAGCATTCTGAAGTCTTAAAACAAGAAATAACATTGTAAAGTATCATCCATGTACAACTTGCACTTTGGGGGCCGAGCCTCAGACACTGCCTTCACTTGGGTCCACAGAGCAGCAACTTTCACCTTTGTGCCCAAAGAAAACTGCCGACTGATGTATAATTTCTGTAAGAAGGTTTGTTTCAACAAAAACAAGGATCATGTTTAATAAAAAGTTTATATTCTAATGTGCAAGATAATACAGACTGTGTCACTATAAACTTCCATTTTTTAATTAAAATTTTCTTTCTTATTTGTTCCTTTTCAAAAATTCATCTTGTATTTCCAAACAGGTTCAAGACACAGCACTATGATGAGGAAAACATAGGGTACACTTCTTACAGACACAGTGTCACTCTGTTGCATTTAGTGGCCCATAGACTAACTATGATATTCAAGAAAACTATTCCACCCTGATATTTGACACAGGAAGTGGAGTAGATTATTCAACCAGTTTTTAACAAATTTGGAGATTCTTCATGAAAAACTAAATTCCCTTTGCCAGGAAACAGTCCCTTAAGGAAAAATACTATGTCCAAAGGGCCAACTCCCTCATGAAGAGAATGTAGACATGATAATAAACCCTGCTTGAATTACCCCATCAGCAGGTGAAGCATTCTCACAAGTTATTGAATCAAAACACTCTTAGAAGTTGGCCAATTTTCAGGAGAAAGCCACTACTCTAGATATGAGAGGAACCACCAAGATAATTTTACTGTGTTAACTACATTAACTGGTGAGCAAGGTTTCTGCAATGTGAATGACATCAAAATGGATAATCAATTTATTTTTGTCTAAGAAATTTTAAACTTAGTTCTATTTTAAATTTCTTGATATTAAGTGGTGATTTAAGTTATATATATTTACCTACACACATGTATATACGGTAGGGGACCTGGCAAATTTCTAAACCTGGATTATTAGCTTTGTTTACCACATTGTTGGCCACTTTTGCACCCAAAGACACTAATCAACTTGTAATTTCTGTAAAGAGGTATATTTTTGGGGGAAGAAACAAAAATAATGAACACAGCAACAGAATTTTATGTTTTAATGTAAGTCTACCTAGGCAGTTACCTCTATGAGGTCTGTCCCGAAAGTATCAAGCCAATGTCAATATAATTAAAAGTTTGCATGGCCAATACTTTCGGGACAGACCTTGTATTATTTGGATATTATATATTTTAACGTGTTTGTACTAATTTAAAATTTTTTATTTATTTATTTATTTTTTAGAGAAGCATTAATTTGTTGTTCCACTTATTTATGCATTCATTGATTCTTTCTTGTACATGACCTGATGGGAATCAAACCTGCAACCTCGGCATAGTGGGATGATGTTCTAACCAACTGAGCTACCCAGCCAGAGCTATACTTATTTATTTTTCTATAAAATCACCTAATGGTCTATATCTTAAGAGAGCATTGAAAAGTCTAAGAAGAAAAAGATAAGCAAAGGGCAAGATCATTACAGCTGTGTATCTATAAAAGGAAAATGTTCAGCACCATTGTGCATTTCCACCATAATTACCAAAGCTAATGACCTACATTCAGAAGTATGTAGTCCATACAGCATGTGTTAAATACAGACTCTTGAATGGATGATCAAAATAACAATTATGAGGAACTTTTCCTGAACACTTACCAAGTGCCAGGCATTACCTTAAGTGCTTTGCATTTAATATGTGTCTCATTCAATCCTCATTTTATTGAGGAAGCTCCTGAGACTCAGAGAAGTTAAGTGATTTGCCCAAGGTCACACAGTTGATAAGTAGTCAAGCTGATATTAAATCCAGGTGTCCAATTACCAGACAATAATGAGCAAAACTAACAAGCAAAACAGAACCAAGTATATGAATACAAGGAATAGGCCTGCAGTGGTCAGGGGGAAAGGGGTTGGGGGGAGGGGGGAGGCAGAGGCAAGAAAGCGGAGCAGCTTAGACAAGAACGTAGTATAAGGGAACCATGGACATGGACAATAGGTGGGATTGACTTTGGGGGGAATGGGTGGGTGGGGAGGGGGACAGAAGGGAGCAAAAAGGGGATGGATGTAATACAACAACAATAAAATTAAAAATAATAATAATAAATCCAGGTGTCCAACTTCAGATCCCACATCTGTTACCATTCCAGGCATCTCCTCCAAGTTCCACTTACACATGGCAACCAGTGGCCCAGGATGAGCTAGTGAGTGAGGATGCTCATTGTCACACCATGACACAATAAAAACAGAATAGCTTTTCTGTTCTCCATTTGCTTTCCAGACAGAAAGCTCAAATATAAAACAGCTGGGCTCAAATATAAGATGGAAACTGCACAGTACCATCTGCAGGTGAACTGCACTGTTTGGAGAGTTAGTCAGGTCACCTGGGTCAGCCACCCTGCCACTGCTTCTCAGGATTCTAACACTCAGGCTCTGACTGAGCTAGTGTCCCTCCTCCCTCACCCTCCCAACTCCCTGTCAACTTGACCTTGAGTGCGCCAGCACCTTGGCCAAATGGAAAAGCCCTACTAATAGAGCCAAGGATCAAGCTGGAGCCTCAATAGGAAAGAAACTTGGCCACAGATCAGAAACGTGACTTAAGTTGTTGGGTTTACCTGACTTGTGAGGTTGAGGGATAATGAAGAGTGAATATAAAAAGCACCATATGTGCTTGATACATATGAAACGTGCCGCAAATGGCTATTGTTGTTATATAGTTTTTAATAAGTATTCATTCCTCTCTCACTCTCTTTAAAAATATTTTATTTATGTATGTATTTATTTTTAGAGAGCAGGGAAGGGAGGGAAAAAGAGGAGAGAAACATTAATCTATTGCCTCTCCCACCCTCTCAACCGGGGACCTGACCTGCAACCCAGGCATGTGCGCTAACGGGAACTGATCTTGCAACATTCCAGAGTGGTCCGTCCACTGAGCCACAGCAGCCAGAGCTGTGATACAGCTTTTGTCCCCATGTTCCCTGTGGCAGTATTTAGGCAAATATATTTAGAAGCCTCTGTGTTGGATTCTAGTGCTGGGGAGAGGAGAAGAGTACAACTAACGCAGTCAGAAAGTGAAAATTGGAGCCTGGGAGAAACTCCATTTTTTTTTTTCCTGCCCTGAAAGTGTTGGCACATAGCAGAAAGGTGATACCCATCATTGGAAAACTTGATTAGAACATGAGACGTGTTATTGGGGTTTTTGCCATCATAGCCTACACTAAATCAGGCTGTGTGTAATCCATTAATTTCATTAAAATGTTTAATTTTTACCAAGTTACCTCAAGCTACACATTCTCCCTCATCTATATTATCATCAGTTTGACATTATAAATATGAAAAGAGACATTTTAAAAGAAAAAAACATTTTTAAGCTGATACATGATTTGCAACACACCCTACGTAGAAACTTGCTTTCAGATGTTATTTGGGTAATTTTAATCTGTTAAAAAATAAAGCTAACAGTACTGTTGGACACTCCCTACTCTTTTCTCTTTGCTTTGATGATGTTCTTTTTGTTTTTCTACTTTTAGTTTTATCTCTGCTCAAAAGCTGAATTTTAAATCCTGTAGGTAGAAACTGGAACAACTTAGGGGTTTAGCCAGGACCTTGTTAGTTCCTCAGAATATTTCTTTTTCTATTTTTTAACATACATTTTTAAAGGTCATGATAAATAAACTTTGACCTTTAAAATCTACAAGTAAACCAATTAGCAAGAAAAAGGACTAAGCAATGAGCAGAATGCAAAAATATCAAACAAGAACAGGAAGTCACGGAGGAGTTCTAACTCGCCATGTGCTCGCTGTTGCTTCTGCTTTGTGTACATGTGTTTCAGGCAAGCAAAGTTTGAGTAAAAAAATACAAGAAAATGAGAAAATGTGGTAAATTACTTTTGAAGTCCTTTCACAGGTGAAGACGTGCAAAGAAAAGGAAGAAGTAATCATGAAAATCAGCGCAGTTCCTGGGCACCTGTTCCCACCACCACCAGGCTCTCACCGCACAGCTCTTCTGCACGTTGTCACCTGGATTCTCTGTGCTTAGTTGCCAGGATAGGGGTGTTTCTCCATTTCTCTTCCTTCCCCCGTATTTTTCCTCCTCTTTAACTTCCTTTCTCCTTATTCTCCTTCATTTGCGTTTAAATTCAGCAGTTGGTGAATTAAAACTCCTGCTGCTACCAGCACTTCTTCCATGTTGTATAACACTGAAATCTACAATGGAGACCCTGACGCTGTTTCATCCCACAATGAACAGAGGAGCCAAGACAAAACCAGACAAAGATGAGTTTAATTGCCACACATATTAGAGGCTAAGGGGAAACTATTTCTGAGAGAAGTAACATGTTGGCTCAAGTTCATTCTGAAATATAAATGACTCATGTCGGATATTTTGCTCAACCAGAAATTGATGGTGGGGAGGGCATGGATAGGAAAGGGTGTGGAGCCATTTAAGAAGGGAGCTGTCAGCAGAAAGGAGAGAAATACGCAGAAAAAAAGGCTAGAACATGGAAGGTCAGCCGGGTCTGCATTTCTACTTTGTCTTGAACACACTCTACCCTTCAATTCATGAAAGTGTCCAGTTACAGTCATTCAAAATTAGACAGAAAATAAATATCTATCTTTAAAAAATACGCAGCATCTATAGGATGCCAGGCAGTCATGGCCTAATTGAGTCTCAGGTTTGGGCCAGCCAGCAACTCCTAACCCCAATTTGGCTCCTAAAACACCTGCCTATCCCCATCCCACCTAAGAGGTTGGACAGAGCTAGAATTTCCAAGTTCATCACAAATCTCCTGTTTCCCAGCAAATGGGCATTTTTGTGGTTGTTTTGTTGTCTTATGGACCTTTCGCATTCTCAGAAACTTAATAGCCTTAATTTTGACAATTCCTGTCTAACTCCAAAATTCCATGGCAAAAGCCACGTGTCATTTGCTGAGAACAAATTTGAATGTTGCGCTTCCTGGGTGGAAAATTGGTTCATGAAACTAGAATATCTCACTGGGGTTTATTTGCCTCTTTCTCCCAAAAATATTAATGATAACTTACAGGAATTAAAGAAAATGATGTTGCTTCCAAAGCTATATTATGTCATTATTCCCAAATTTGGGGATTAACTAAAGACTCCTAACATATATTTTCTCCATGACTGTCAATAATCCACAGTACCATTTATATAATAATAGTAATTGCTCCACTTATTGAATGCTTATTATGAACCAGGCACTTTACACATATCAGCTCATATATGGTTAAAATAATCCTATAACAAGACAAACTACGATTGCCATTTTAAAATAATAAAATTGAGACTCAGTGTGCTCAAGGTACTAATTGGTGGAAGTGGTAGGATAGGAACCCACACAGTCACCTCAGAAGCCTGTGAGCTTGGCCACTACACTGTAATGCCACTGTATATGCCTCTAATCACTTATAATGCCTCTACATGAATGTTTTACAGTAGACCAGAAGCTCCTCACATGCCAATTGACTTCAGATACTTAGTGCCAAGGCAAGGCCTTATCGGAAGAGGGTCAGCATATTTGGAAAATGCATGAAGAAGCCTCCATGGTTCGTAAGGAGATACTCTGCACTTCTCGGTGCTAAATCTAGAGTCATGGCTACCTATGGTGCTGTAGAAGAGATGCACTGAACAAGGCTTTGTAATATGATTGGGAATAGATAAACGTTCCTTTCTTCACATATGGACCTGATACTGATTTGAGGAATCCTTGGTGGCATTTACCCAGTGCTAACATGCCTATTCCAATGGCTTTTGATTGAAAAGATTTGTTCTCATCCTCTCTCTCCATCTGCTTCCCTTTTGATTAAAATTAGACTATACTACATGTGGTTCCCCAAATTCTCAAACAGAATAGCCTTTTCCCCAATCTTGCATTCTTTTCCTTTTTTTTAAAGATTTTATTTCATTATTTTTAGGAAGAGGGGAAGGGAGAGAGGCAGAGAGGGAGAGAGATATCAATGTATGGTTGCTTTTCACCTGCCTCCAGCCACAGATCTGACTGGAGACCTGGTTTGCAACCTGGTTATGTGCCCTGGCTGGGGAATCGAACCTGCGGCCTTTGGGTTCGCAGGCCAGCACCTTACCCACTGTGCTACCAGCCAGGGCTAATTTTGCATTCTTCTTTAACAAAAAAAAAAAAAAAAAAAAATGCAAGCCTGGAGAAGAAATGGGAACTCCCCCTCCTCACCTCTGCACACCCCTCGCCTCACAGGTGACTCTGGTTTCACACATGAACGTTGCTCCATCTGGCCATCTCTGAAGTCTGGACAAGTTTCACCCATAGAGGAAGCAATAGTGTTACCCCTTCTATATCAGCAGCACAATCTTGATTGCTATTCAGTTGGATACTCCTGGTGACAATGCTCTTAGAAGTGACTAGAGCCTCTTTAGAAAATATCAAATGCATTGGGAATAGAACAACAGAGTACATTTTGTAAAATCATGTATAACAAAGCCATTTCTCCACAGCTATTTCAGTGGACCAGAGTCTGCTTATTTCAGAAGCCCCGGGATGCCTTAAGAATATTTGTCTCATTATCCCTAGTATTTTTCCCCTTAAGGAAAGTGTCCCTAATAAACTTCATTATATCTCTTCTCCTGGCTAGTTTTAATATGAGCCAAGGAAAAAGATTTCAGAAAAGCACAAGTTCTTTTCTGCCTGAGCTTGCAAATTGTCTTTTGTGGCAGATGCATCTGTTAGTAAAGATGGAGACAATCTGTGCAGCATAAGACAACTTGTTGAGAGAGGACTCCGAAAAGATCTTCTTCCAAGGAATGTTTAACCTCTTAATGCCTTGTCACGACAGCAGGATCTTCAACTTAATGGCTGCAGAAGACAAGATGATACCTTCTCTCCAGCACAGCCATCTCCAAGTATTGCTAGCACCTTGAAACCAAGAGCACCTGAGAACATCAGGGGCCCCCACTGACCTGAAAGAATTCTCTCGAATTCTCTGTGAAGCAAAACTGGATCAAGGACTCACCCACCTATTGTACACCCAGAAACAGTGCCAATGGAGAAAAGCAATCAGCCAGAGCCTTTCACAGGCTAGCTCTCCCATCTTTTAAAGGAAAAAAAGGGGCATCTTGAGAAGCTGACAGTAAACCGTGCCTGGAAATGTAAGCAATTCACTGATGCAGGCTTACAGATGGACATGGAAAGGAGCGATCCAGCTGATGAGAACATTTCGTGGAGCTTTGAACCCTTCCCCACTCCCTGGTTTTTGTTTTTCTTCGCCTTCGCAGGTGCTAGGGGACAAGGTTTAGTCCATAAATTATCCTCTGGCCTCCTTTTTCTAAATTACATTTAAAACATTTTTTTTTAAATCTGAAAATACCTCAATCAACTCTGATTATGTCTCAATCAGCACCCAGGGTTTTCCTAATTAACATAGTGAATTTAAAAAATATTTAATGGTTAGTTATTAAATACATTAATGGCTTCTTAGTTAGGATATCTCAGAAATTTCCGCATGCTTCTATTACTCCTCAAATACCTTATTTTGCAGAAGTAGAATTTGAGGTTCTGTCCCAACTGGACTTTACTGGTGAAATCATATTCAAGATATATAGATTGGTTAAGATATTTAAGACACTGTCCCAACCCCTGCTTAAACAGAGTATTGGAATCTAGTTGGACCTGTAACCTCTCTCTTTGATATGATGCCTAGGGTCTGCTCATTAGCCAGGATGTCCAGTTGCCTGAACTGTCAGGAAACAGAATCTGATTCTGGACTATTATTATATCTGCCTTAAATGACCTTTCACGCAAGTAGGAATGGACACAACCAAAAGGACAGATGCCTGGATATAGTCATGTCTGCCGAATAGGTCACGTGAGCTATTTTGTGCTGCCTCCTTATACAACTACTTAATGGTCACATGCAAGGCAGAATTCATCTTGAGATCTGTTTTCATTATTATGGTAGAGAGGGTTTGAGGACATAACTAACTTTCACCCACCTCAAACTTCTTCAATGCTCCTGTTATCTACCAAAAAAACTTTACGAGTTGTGCATTAAAAATTGGTTTAGGTCAGTTCATCACAACAAGGTGAGAACACAGCAAAGGCAGCTGTGTTTCATATTTCTGCTGCTCTCAAGGTCTCTGAGAAGGAACCTCTGAGAAGAGCTGGTATATAATGGCAGCCCTGCATGAAGGAGCTGAAACAGAGATCTGGGCTCCCCATCACTCTACCACTAATCTGTGTAACTTTGGGCAAATCATTTAACCCTCTAAGTCTCAACTGTTGCATCTGAAAGACAGGAATAATTGTTTACTTACCCCAAGTATCTCAAGTTCTGCAGGCTGTTTCTTTTGGAGAAGGGTCATATTCCACAACTTCAAAACATTCCAATGCTTTTTTTAAAGATTTTTAAAAAGTTATTATTTTTAAAGAGAGGGGAAGGGAGAGAGGCAGAGAGGGAAAGAGACATCAATGTATGGTTGCCTTTCACCTGCCTCCAGCTATGGACCTGGCTGGAAACCTGGCTATGTGCCCTAGCTGGCAATCCAACCAGCAACTTTTGGGTTCGCAGATCAGCACCTTATCCACTGTGCCACCATCTGGGGCTTTTATTTTATTTTATTTTTTTAACTATTAGAAATTATCATTTTGTGAGCAGGAGCTTTTTTGAGATATAATTTACATGCTACACAGTTCAGACATTTAAAGTATACAACTCAATATTTTTTGTACATTCATAGAGATATGTAATCATCACCACAAACAATTCTAGAACCCCAAAGAAACCCCATATCTTTTAGCTAACGCTCTTCAATCTCCTCATCCATCTTCCCCCAGCATTAGGCAAAAACTAACCTACTTTCTGCCTATCATGGATATTTCCCAGAAATGAAATCATACAATGTGTATACCTTTGTGACTGACCTTTCACTTTGCGAAATGTTGTCAAAGTTCATCCCTGCTATAGGTTGTATCAGTACTTCATTTCTTTTTATAGTCAAATAATATTTCATTGTATGGATATAAAATATTTTATTCATTTATCTGTGGATGAACATTTCTGCCTTTTAGTAATTATAGGTAATGCTGCTATTAACATTTCATGTACAAGTTTTTGTGTGGATATGTGTTTTCACTTCCCTTGATCATACACCTAACATGGAATTGCTGGGTTCTACACCCTGTGGTAACTCAATGTTTAATTTTTTGAGGAATCACTCAACTAGTTTACAAAATGATGACAACATTATACATTTCTAACAGCAATGTATGAGGATTCCAACTTCTCTACCTCCTGACACTTGTTATTTTCTTTTTAATTATATATAACAGGTGTAAAGTGGTATCACATTGTAGTTTTGATTTGCATATCCCTGATAGCTAATGTTGTTTGACATCTTTTCTTATGCTTATTGGTCTTTTGGATATCTTCTTTGGAAAGCCAACTACTCAAATCTTTTGCTCCTTTTTATATCTGGTTGTCTATTATTGAACTATAAGCATTCTTTATATATTCTAAATATAACTTTCTTATTAGACATATGACTTGGAAATATTTCTCCCATTATTCAGGTTGTTGTTTCACTTTCTCAATTGTGCACTTTGAAGAATAAAAGTTTTTTAAGGTGGAGAAGTTCAATTTATCTATTTTTTTCCTTTTGCTGCTTATGCTTTTGGTTCATATCTAAGAATCAATTGACAAATCCAAGGTCACAAAGATTTACCCTCATGTTTCCTTTTAAAAGTCAAATAGTTTTAACTTCTACATTTAGATATTCTATTTTAAGTTAATTTGTGTATATGGTATAAGGCAGAAACCCAACTGTATTCTTTTGCATGAAGGTATCTACTTGTTCCAGTACCCATGTTGAAAAGAATATTCTTTCTCTATTTAATGACCTTGGCACTTTTATAAAACATCAGTTGACCATAGACATGTAAGTTTACCTCTCTGGACTTTCATTCATATTACATTGGTAAATATGTCTAACCTTATCTCAGTACCACACTGTCTTGATTATTGTTGCTATGTAGTAAAGTTTTGAAATTAAGAAGTAAGAGTGCTCCAACTTAGTTCTTCTTTTTCAAGATTGTTTTGATTATTCTGGGTCCTTTAAATTTCAATATAAAATTTTTACTCCTTTTTAAAATTGAAGAAAAGGAAACTATTCCAGGGTTGGTGCACTATAACATCTATAAATTGATCTTGATTTTTGCTACCTGGGGATTTAAAATCAAAGAAATCTAAAATTTCTATAGTTCTGTGGCTTCAATATGGTAGGAATTTCCCCCAAAACAAGTTCATCCAAATGAACATTCTTTAAAATTCCTCTTACACGATTTATCCTCTCCGCTCCCTAATGAGAGCTCCTTTAAAATTGTTCATTGTGAGGAGCTTTGCCTCTGAGAATGGTCTCAGATACTTGGCTGTATCGCCCTTAATTCCAAGTTTCTGGATGTTGTCAGAAAAGCAGAGGCAACAACAACAAAAAAATCAGCCCAGTATCAATTTAACAATCTGAGGGGGAAAAATAGTCAAAAAAAGTTTTCTGAAGCAACTGTCATATAAAATTCTTGATCCAGGTTATCACCTAATAAAAAGCTGCATGTTCCTACCCCCTTCCTTTACCCCCACTAGCTAATGAAATGGTCTCAAGAATCCATATAAGAACTTCCCCTGAAATGAGCACATTGAGAGGCAAGGAAAGTGGTACTGAAAGCAATGGAGACCTGCAGAGAGAGGGGGAAAGATGGAGAACAAGATAAGGGCAGGAATCAGTAGGAACAGAGAGGGAAAGATAATAAAGAGGAAAAGGGAAAGGAGAGCTCAGAAAGGGAGAAAGAAGCATATGGCAGGTATCAATTATTTACCATTTATGCACAATAAAAAAAATGCACTTTAACTACAGGAAGAGCACCAAATCCACTCGATAACCATTTAAAAGCATATGGAAATAAAATGCAGTGATTTAAAGGGCTGTAATAAATGTGCAATGCTCTTTGTAATGCCCCTGAAAGAATACAAGTGTTAAGCCTTGGTAAATTATACTTAAAAGTAAGTGTAACATAAAAACAAAATTAGGCATACAAATAACCTCACACTTTGGCATTTTTTTAAAAGTCTCTTTCAAACAGTTAATTAGAAAAGCCTCTGAGGAGCTTAACTTTTCTTCTCTCATATTTTCTTCTCTTAACAATAGAGCCAAGCAACTTGCAAGAGGAAGCAAACGTGGATCCAGGATGCAGAGAAGGTCCGCATTAAGTTGTCCTTTACAAAAGCGGTGTGGGGGAGGGTGAGGGAACAGAGGGTACTGTCATCATTGTTCCCTTCACTTATTATAAAACTGAATGAAGCCCTTTAAACAAGGGTCACAAAACAATGTAGATGGTATCATAGGCTCTGTTTCCCAATTGCACATTTTAATGGCTTCAGTGCTCTCTTCAAAATGCAATAAGCCCATCAGAAAGTACTGTTAACTTCATGTGCCCATTCTTCATTAACATCTGCTGTAGAATATGGTCATGTTTCCAGTAAAGCAGGCCCAGCGTGCTGAGCCTTAATTGGGTCTAGGGGAGGAAAACTTCCCTCCTTCCCTTCTAGGTTCTTAGGCTGGTCTAATTGACATAAAACAGACTAACAGGAGAAAAATTTAATTTCATACGTACAGGAGCTCATAGAAATATTAGATTCAAAGAAGTAGCTAAAGTAGGCAGCTTTTACACCTTTTAGACAAAGGAAGAATACATTTGTGAAGGATTTTCAAGACAAAGGTGTTTAGACTTGGGGTGGTAATTTCATGTAAAGAAGTAACAAGGTCTGTTTATACAACTTTCTCCACCCTCTGTTCCCCCAGCCTGGTAAAACAATGCCTTCTGCCCACTGGTACAGGGAGGGTACCTTTCACGTGGGAGATTTATCTCCTGCTTTCAGGCAGGTCAGAGTGTCCTTCTTGCTGTTTTTTAAGTAACTTTAATTCAAAAGAATCAATATGTCAAAGTGGCATATATTGGGGTGGCATATTCTGCTCACCTTCAGGGGAGAGAATGAAAAAGAGTTTTGTTCCAGGGGGACTGTAGCCCTTAGACACCGGATGACCATGAGGGGAAGGGACCGGAGGGATAGGGCGTGGCTGCTGGCTGAGCTGGCTGTGTTCCAGCCTGCAAATTCCACATGAAACTTCAAATCACAGACAAGAGTTCTCTCATCAGTCAACACAGCACGTGTCTTTTTCACCCTGTCCCGTCGCCCAGCATGGGATATGACACCCATGTAATTTCAGGAATGCTGCAGCTTGCGGTGCCCAGGGACTCTGGGATGGAGGTTAGCATCAAGGTACTTTTAGGAAGCGCTCTTGGGATCTAATGCCTGCGGAAAGGAGGGCAAGGAAGCAAGATTGGGCAGTGAACGCAGTCGGGCTGCTGAGCAGTTTCAATGGACACCCCAGCTGACCCTGTGCAGCTTCTGAAGACAGACTGGCCTCTCTGCATTGTTCCAATTGGACGATATGGCCGGGCCCCTCTGCCCCTTCATCAGTCAGTCATTGGGTGCAGCCCCGAGGAAGGAGGTGTGTCCTTATCAGGGTCACTGTCCCCTTCTGAGATGACCCACGGAAGAGACTGACAACTGAGAGCCGCCTGCAGCACCCCAGTTGCTAGGGCTTCAGGCCTTCGGTCCTGAAAGAGGAGGCAAGTGGCACATCCCCACGCCCACCAGGGACAGCAAACAGAACAGGCCTTTCCAGGTTCATCTATTCATTGAGAAAATGTCTGTTGCATCATTTTCATGGGCACGGCCCTGATCCATGGTGACTGACCACTTGGATGTCTTCAGGTACAGAACGTGAGATTATATGCAGATTCCTTCCCTCTCCCTGGTTTTTGTTTTTCTTCTGTCTTCGCAGAAGCTGGAGGGCAAGATTTAGTCCATAAATTATCTTCTGACCCCCTTTTCTAAATTTCATTTAAAACATTTTTTTCCCCCTTGATCTGAAAATTCCTCTTTCAACTCTGACAAAGACACTCCTGGGTCTGTCTTATTACCCAGTAAGTAACCTAATACTGTTCACACTGACAGTAATCAAGCCTGCCCGCTGTCCTGATGACACACCTAAGTGCCGCCGACTGCCAGCGTCACCCTCGTGTGTCATTTTCCTTAATTAATAAGCGGAACAAAGGTTTCGGGAAAGGAAGAGATTTGATTATGCAGCATTGTAATGGCACTCCAGTCTCCTGTAAAGACTGAGTGGGGTTCCATCCCCTTAAAACTCCCCACTTGCGCCACCGCTGTACCTTGGAAATGTCAGCTCCACCCCATGGCCCCCAGCCTCCCCACCCTGAGGCGACCTTTAGCTGCTTCTCTCAGTAATACTGAATCATTAGTCATGCCTGGGTCAGTGATGTGTCAATAACAGAATAATTATTGAAAAAAGCCTTAAGAGGAAGGACAGCAGCCTCAATTCAGAATTAGCTTGACCCAAACTGGCACCATGGCTTGTTGAATAAATGAATGGATGTCGGATAAATGGCCCCTTTACATCTGGAGACCTTAAGACTGTTGATTCCATTAATCCAGCAGGTTATTTGTAGCTGCTAAATACCTTTTTAGACCAATAAGTGGTGTGGCTTTTACGCCTGCTGATTGCAACCCACTCTTCTGCAGTAGAATGAATTTACTGCACTTAATGGTTCTGGCATTTTAAAAGAGTCAATCAGCCGTGCTGTTCGGAATACCTGCACCTTTTGTAGTGCCCTGGATACAGAGAAGAACCTCTCCCCGTTCACAGGAGAGGCAATGTTGAGGTCCAGACATCAGAGATGCCTCCAAACTCTAAGCTAGACCTCTGCTAGAAACCAAACAATGAGGCCCTAATGAAAGAGATGAGGGGCAATGAGAGAAGCAGTGTGGCTTAACAGTTGACCTCAGGAACACACAAGGCAAAGGCACACACGGGAAAAACTGTGTGGAGGCCGGAGTGATGGGGCCACCAGCCACGCAACCGCAAAAACCTAGAAGAGAAACCCAGAACAGATCCCCCCTTACAGCCTCAGAGGGAGCATGGCTCTGTTCACATCTTCATCTTGCACTTCTAGCCTCCAGGCCTGTGAGGCAATAAATTTCCATTATTTAAGCCACTTGGTTTGTGGTACTTTGTCACAGCAGCTGTAGCAAACTAATACTCTGGGGTAATAACTTTCAGCCAGCAGGCCCTGGAGGAGTTATATCAGCTTGGTCCAATTACTTAAACTCCTTGCCTTTCTGTTTCCTATAATACCAAGACAATAGTACATGATTTACCTATGCTGCAAATTTATTGTGGAAAACAAATACTGACAATCCAAACTTGGTTTTCATCTTTTAAAGAGTATTAGAGAAAATTAAATTTATGATTCACAGAAAAATTTTTTTAAATCCTTTTCCTCCATTTTCCAGATATTACACACCTAAAATTTCTCCAGAGCCTCTTGCTCTCTCAAACTCCTACACACATATGTGCATGCACACATACATGTGCACATATGAACACAGCTTGGTATCCAGGGACCATGTTTTATTTTTGTTTTTTCTTTCTTTTTTTTTTTTTTTGTCTCTTGTTCTCTCTTGCTGATACAATGCTGTCTCCATTGTCACCTTTCTTTGCCCCCATGTCTTCTGCTCTAGCCAGCCAGTCACAACCCCCCTAGAAACGCAGGTGCCCCAGCAGTACCATGTGCCTGCTCTTCCCCTGCTGCTCATAGAAAAAGCATGAGGTATCCCTTGCAACATGTACTTCTTTTCCAGGTCTGTCATGTTTTCTCAGAAGCAGTTCCAGTGGAGAATTTGTAATAAATAAAATGCTTTACCTCAGCATTTGGTAAATATTTTAAAAGTCCAAAAGTAGTCATATCATTAATTTCATTTTCCTACTACCCAAATGTATAAGTTAGTGTTGTGTTTAAAAGAAAATTGGACTCAGAAGATCAGATATGTCTGTCCAGAAGGTATCCAACCAGGTAATATGAAAAATAGAGACAGTTACTGAAGAAGATACAAGAAACATTGTGTGTAGGACAATGATACCTCCAAAGTAGGCACCTTGGGACCTCACATAGTTCTCTCAATTTTCATCAGCTGTCCCACTGTGTTTTCCTGAATTTCATCAACAGTTTGAAATCTCTTCCCTTTCAAAGGTGGTTTTAGTTTTGGGAAAAGCCAGAAGTCATAGGTTGCCAAATCTGGGCTGAGTCACCTGGGTGATTTGATGTTTCATAAAAATTCCTGCATGAGACATGATGAATGAGTGGGTGTGCTGCCGTGATGAAGCTGCCAATCATCAATTGTCTATAGAGGCAGCCTCCAGACTCATCTTAATAGTTTCCATGGAGGAATGTTCAAGTTTAACACAAAACATGCAGATGTTTTGCGCTACCAACTCAGTGCGACAACCACACAGTACACATGCTCATTCAACAGTGTCTACCACCCCCAGTGACTAGTACAGTAGAGCTGTCATTATACATGCATGTGCACTCCAGTCCACTCTCTTTGGCTGCTAAGTTACATCAATGTTGCACAGACATTCTCGTTATATTAACAATGGTTAGACTTTGGGCAGACCTCATATATAAAACTGGCACTATTTTGAAAAGGCTCAGAAATAAGCAAAACTAAGGATTTTATCACTTAGATATACCTGGATATGTGATAGAACCATTTTATTAAGAATAAAGGAAAAAGTTAAGAAGCAAGAGAGTAATAAAAACAAAATTCTGGATAGTATTTATCTACTGGGGATGGGGTAATGTTTTACCTTGACTATTATACTTTAAAACTTTATAAGTATTGTACTTATAACTAATTATACTTTATAACGTTCTTTGGTATGTATGAAATAAAAATATGTATTTTTTAAAGATAGTAAGAACTGTAAGTGGGGCACTGTATCAGTCACATTCTTGCAGGCAGGGAAACTAACTTTGGCTTATTTGAAGAGAAAAAGAACTTATTAATAAGACATTAGGTGGCTCACAGAATAAGCAGACAAATCAGACAACCAGACCGGGGAGTCAGCCAAGAACTTGGGCA